>CM053028.1:311833159-311938947 GCA_028564925.1 Lithobates sylvaticus | reverse complement strand
GTAGGCATATTGAATATCCGGTGGTTGTCAGGCAGATTGTGTTATTGCTGAATTTCAACCAGGTGAATTCTGGCTAAGAATAACCACCTGAAGTCATCACACACTGTTCTGGCCTGCTACAGTGGATTATAAAATCCAGCGTGCCTAACTAGGAACTGCTTTAACCCCCTGCAGACAGCAGGTTGGTGCCAATGTCACACATGACCTTTCTTGCCACAAATCAGTCACCTTTCCGTCTTCCTGAATCTCTGCACCAGTGTGGCTCCTGTCCCAGAAAATACTAACTGCAAAGCAGTATGACACAGCCATTGTGTGAGGATAGGGGTGTGCACCAGCCAGGAAAGGTGACCTGCTCAGAAGACGTGACCCTATGTTGGGGGCACTTCTAGCCCATAGGACTGGGAGAGTCAGGACAGCTATATGGGTCCAGAGAGACTAGGAAAGCTGAGGTGACCAGGGAGTCCACAGAGGGGGCTAGAGGGAGTCCTGTGTTCCTGAGAAGTGGGAGAGCCCAGGGTGCTGAGATACCACATCCAGTAAGGCCAAGAGTGTGGGCCATGCAGTGGGGCACTGCAAGCATAGACTGAGTGAGTCTGAGGAGTCCCTGGTTGGGAAGACCAGAGAGAGTAGTGGTGCTGCTGACTATAGATCCAGGTGGCTCAACATTATTGGTTAATATTGTTTTATGTAAAGCTGAAAGACGTCCCCACCTGGAAAAAGACAGTGATTGTTGCTATCGGCTATAACAGCGCTAGCATTAATTACATGTAAAATCCAGCAGGCTGGTTGTACTTAAGTTTATCGATCAATCCACTGTGGTACATTCAGCTTGCCCATACATGGTTTGAATCTCGTCCGGTTCCCGCTGAACCGGCCAAGATTTGAATTGTCTATGGCTGGCCTAAGGATGTGGTGGGTGTCAGCTCCTAATGTTTCCATAATAATCATTAACAGGAAGAAGGAGGCTATCACATATAGTGGCCACTGCTATATTTGAAGTATGACTCCTGCCAAATGGGCTGAAGGTCCAGCATTCAGATCAAACTGGGAGCTCATCCCTAATCAATGGCAATTGCTTCTCCCTGCCTGTTGCACTATACCTCAATGCTCATGGCTTTCCTCTTCTTCAACACCTAAAACAATTCATTTATGTGCATACTCCTGCAGCAAGTTATTGATGGTGTTCTTTAAATAATTTAGCCAACTCCTCCATACCAGTTTGGGGGACAATGGTGGGAATGTAGAAGAAGGCGAAAGAAGAAGGTGCAGCCACTGATGACACTGTGCTACTCTGTGCCTGGGAGAAGGAGGAAGATGATTATGAAGGCTTTCTTATCCACTCCACCACCTCCTCTTTGTGTTCTGGCTGTAAAGCATGCCCACTGTCAGAAAGTAAAAACAGACATGCCCCACCTCTCAAGGTGCATCCTTGGATGGCATTTGGAGGATTGAGGATGTTGTGCTTTGGTGCTATCTTGGAAATTTGAGGTCTGGTAACAAGAGTTGATCAGCCCAATTAACAATATTCTTGATATAGCAGAGAAAATACAGCACACTCAAGCGTGGTATTTTAACCACTTAAGCCCCGGACCAGAGCCCTTTTTGCGATTCGGAACTGCGTTGCTTTAACTGACAATTGCACGGTCGAGCGACGTGGCTCCCCAAAAAAATTGACGTCCTTTTTTTCCCACAAATAGAGCTTTCTTTTGGTGGTATTTGATCACCTCTGCGGTTTTTACTTTTTGCTATATTAAATATCCCCAAAAAATATATAAAAAATTTTTTTTTTCATCAGTTTAGGCAGATACATATTCTTCTACATATTTTTGGTAAAAAAATCGCAATAAACTTTTTTTGATTAGTTCGTTTTATGGAATTTTTATTAATATTTTTTTTTACTAGTAATGGCGGCGATCTGCGATTTTTATCGTGACTGCGACATTATGGCAGACACATTGGACAATTTTGACATTTTTGGGACCATTGTCATTTTACAGCGATCAGTGCTATAAAATTGCACTGATTACTGTAAAAATGACACTGGCAGTGAAGGGGTTAACCACTAGCTGGCTAGGAAGGGGTTAAGTGTGTCCTAGGGAGTGATTCTAATGGTTAGGGGGGTGTGGCTACGAGTGACATGTCACTGATCATAGCTCCCGATCACAGGGAGCTATGATCAGTGACAGTGTCACTAGGCAGAACGGGGAGATGCTTGTCTTCCTATCCATGAGACAATCGCAGGTATCCCCAAGGACATCAAGTCCGCAGGACCCGCGATCCTACTCATGGAGCTTGCGGCAGGGTCATGCGCACGCTGCTGGTGGTGCGCGCGCTCGACCACACGGTGGCAAATTCAAAGGGACGTACAGGTAGGCCCATTTACCCAGCTGTGCCATTCTACCGATGTATATGTACATGCGGCGGTCGGCAAGTGGTTAACCTACTAAGTGGTGAGGTAATGCTTATATAGTGTACGTGTGGAATGCAGGAGACAAAAGGTATTATATTTACAAAGCAGTCGGCTACACACCCACACCTACTTTAAATGTGGGGAACTTATCTATATAGTAAGTACCTAGTTTGAATAAGCTCTGACTAGAAATAATTTTTCATAAGCTGAAAAAGAAAAGAGTATATGTCACATGCAATCTTACGTGAAATGAGGGACAAATTGAAGACAAGCTTTCAAATAACTAACTAAGCTACTGTCAATCAATACACATACTGTACATAGATTACAGAAGTTTCTTTCTTAGTGCACTTCACAATGTAGTGATCTTGTGCAATAAACTGGACCGTAATAATTTGCGATTATGTACTGCTAACAAAGGGTAGCTTTGTCCGTGTCAGCAACAAGTTTATGCTGCAGACCCCCCGCCCCCCAATAAAAATACGGTATAGAAAATGCATCAGATTGCTCCTAATTAACCAAATGGGCTTGCGCCTCTTACTTTTCTCCTACTTTTTCTGTAAGATGTTCTATTCTTCTTATGTCTGCTATACTGTTTTCTCAGTTTAGAATCGTGGCACAGTCTTTATGCCTGTGCCACTATTTTGTTAATTTGTCCTACTGTGCACCTTACTAGGTGCTTGTCAGTGTTGGTCATCTTACTTTAAAAAAGTAATTAGTTAAGTTACAAATTACTTCTCCCAAAAAGTAATTGCGTTAGTAACTCAGTTACTACATTGGAAAAGTAATTAGTTACTCAGCAAAGTAACTGACTTTTGTTTAAAATATTCTATACGTGTAACTAAGGGCGGGTCTAGTATTACTGTAAGCAAGGGGCGCATTTATTATTATTGTTATATATCGTGTAACCAAGGGGCTGCTCTATTATTACTCTAACCAAGGGGCAGATCTGTTATAGCGTGTAAGCAAGGGTGGGTCTATTATTATTATATCGTGTAAAGGGCGGATGGCTACAGAAGAGGGCGAATGTTAAATTAATGGGCAGAGCTCGATATATGACAATAATAATAAATGCGCCCCTTGGTTACAGTAACACTAGACCCACCCCTTAGTTACACGATAGGCGCCCCTTGCAGAGTAGCACGAGCATCAGGAGCGCTCGGCATCGCCTCGTACAATTACATGTTAACTGCGCCTGCGCGGTGTAGAGTTCACTCAGAGCTGTTTAGGTTCGGCAAGTTTCGGAAGCTCCGTAGTCCTTCGTACTGCGCAAGCGCTGCGCCTGCGCAGTACAGGGGGTCCTTATCTGGCGGGGGAACTTTTTAGGTAGGACACCGGAATTACACTACTGCCATCTAGTGGCCGTAGATGTAATTGGGGTAACTAAGCCAAAGTAATGGAACTGAGTTACCATGAGGGGAAAAGTAATCAGTTAGATTACTCGTTACCCTCTAAAGTAACTGCGTTAGGTAACTTAGGTTTATTTTAACTCAGTTACTTACATCACTGGTGCTTGTTCTAGCACCATAGCTTGTAAGTACAATTTTATTGGTGTCTTTTCTTTTCAAATATTTTTATTGGGTTAACATATAACAAAAAAATTAATGTTACATTGCATAAGCATAATAAGCAATGAAGAATACTTGTGAGTAAAAGCTATCAAGGTTAAACAGTTATATATTATGGTATATCTATTCATTTAGTTGTTCTAGTACTCGTTTGAGTCCAAGGTGTCTTTTTGGGGAGAGGTGATTCTCCAACTTCCCTAGAACCCCAGTGGGAACTAACTGTGCCCTGGAAGCAGGCCAGCATCCTCTCCCATGTCATTACGGCTTGTACCTGTGACTCTTTATACGGTTAGCAATAATACTGCTTAAATTTGTTAATCCTGTGATATAGCTGAACAATAAAGCTAGTAAACATAACAGAAAATAGAAAAACTAAAAACAAAAAAATATAGGAGATATATGAGTGATCAATTTGCTCTCCAATAATAATTCATCCAGCTTTGGTTTGGTCTAGGCCGCATAGAAGTAATGTTTAAGATTGGGAAAATTGACACCCCTTGACAGTTTATGTTTCAGTAGTACGGGGAATGAAATGTTGGCCATTTTTTTTCCCCCATATAAATTGTCAAAATAGTTTATCCACAACTTTAAAAAAGCTTTCCGGTATTAATATTGGTATAGTTCTAAAGTAATATATCATTTTTGGTAGTAGATTCTTTTTATAGCAGCGATCCTCCCTAACCATGTTAGTTCAAAATTTGCTATATGCTGCAGATCTTTTCTGATTATTTCGAGCAATGTAGAAAAGTTTTAGTTGTACGTGGAAGCAGATGGGGACGATAAAGTTACCCCTAAATATGGTGGTTGCTAGTTACCCATTGAAATGGAAATTTAGCTTTAAGTTGGTCTTTCAGGGACCTTGTCAGGCCTATGGGCATGATAGCTGATTTGTTTAGAGTTCAGTTTGTAGTAGGAAACTAAACCAGTTATCTAAAAGCCTTTGTACGTGTTCCAGTGAAGAAGCCAGATTGGTTAATGTTAAAACCACGTCATCTGCGAACAATTCTATTTTATGGGAATATGCACCTACACCAATTCCCGAAATGGAGTCGCAAGATCTAGTGGCCTCTGCCATGGGTTCCATTATTAAAGAGAATATTAAAGGCGATAGAGGACAACCCTGGCGAGTGTCATTTGGCAGCCAAAGGACCAGAGGTCTTTTTTCAATTTCGCACTGCACTACTTTAACTGGTAATTGCGCGGTCATGCAATTTTGTAACCAAACGAAATTTGCGTCCTTTTCTTCCCACAAATAGAGCTTTCTTTTGATGGTATTTGATTGCCTCTGTGATTTTTATTTTTTGCGATATAAACGGAAAAAATAAAAAAAAAAAAATAGAGCGAAAATTTTGAAAAAGAA
The DNA here is from genome assembly GCA_028564925.1 of Lithobates sylvaticus. NCBI lineage: Eukaryota > Metazoa > Chordata > Amphibia > Anura > Ranidae > Lithobates > Lithobates sylvaticus. The sequence continues at coordinate 311,933,609 of CM053028.1, read as the reverse complement.
AAATTTTGAAAAAAAAAGAGATTTTCTACTTTTTGTTATAAAAAAAATCTAATAAACTCAATTTTAGTCAAACATTTGGGCCAAAATGTATTCAGCCACATGTCTTTAGTAAAAAAAATGCCAATAAGCGTATATTTATTGGTTTGCGCAAAAGTTATAGCGTCTACAAACTAGAGTACATTTTCTGGAATTTACACCGCTTTTAATTTATGACTGCCTATTTCATTTCTTGAGGTGCTAAAATGGCAGAGAAGTACAAAACCCCCCCAAATGACCCCATTTTGGAAAGTAGACACCCCAAGCTATTTGCTGAGAGGCATGTTGAGCCCATTGAATATTTTTTTTTTTAGTCCCAAGTGATTGAATAAAGACAAAAATAAAAAAGATTTTTTTTTTTTTCAAAAAGTTGTCACTAAATGATATATTGCTCACACATGCCATAGTTATATGTGGAATTGCACCCCAAAATACATTTTGCTGCTTCTCCTGAGTATGGGGATACCACATGTGTGGGACTTTTTGGGAGCCTAGCCGCGTACGGGGCCCCGAAACCCAAGCACCGCCTTCAGGATTTCTAAGGGTGCAAATTTTTGATTTCACTCCTCACTACCTATCACCGTTTCGAAGGCCATAAAATGCCAAAATAGCACAAAACCCCCCCAAATGACCCCATTTTGGAAAGTAGACACCCCAAGCTATTTGTTGAGAGGCATGGTGAGTATTTTACAGCTCTCATTTGTTTTTGAAAATGAAGAAAGTAAAGAAAAAAAAAAAATTTTTTTTTCTTTTTTTCAATTTTCAAAACTTTGTGACAAAAAGCGAGATCTGCAAAATACTCACCATACCTCTCAGCAAATAGCTTGGGGTGTCTACTTTCCAAAATGGGGTCATTTTGGGGGGTTTTATGCCATCTGGGCATTCCATGGCCTCCGAAACTGTGATTGGCAGTGAGAAGTGAAATAAAAAAATTACACCCTTAGAAAGCCTGAAGGCGGTGATTGGTTTTTGGGGTTCCGTACGCAGCTAGGCTCCCAAAAAGTCCCACACATGTGGTATCCCCGTACTCAGGAGAAGCAACAGAATGTATTTTGGGGTGTATTTCCACATATGCCCATGACATGTTTGAGCAATATATCATTTAGTGACAACTTTTTGTAAAAAAAAATATATATATATTTTTTTTTTTCATTATTCAATCTCTTGGGACAAAAAAAAAAAATATTTAATGGGCTCAACATCGCTCTCATCAAATAGCTTGGGGTGTCTACTTTCCAAAATGGGGTCATTTGGGGGGGGGTTTGAACTGTCCTGGCATTTTATGCACAACATTTAGAAGCCTATGTCACACGTCACCCACTCTTCTAACCACTTGTAGACAAAGCCCTTTCTGACACTTTTTGTTTACATGAAAACATATTTTTTTTTTGCAAGAAAATTACGTTGAACCCCCAAACACTATATATAATGTTAAAGCAAAGGCCCTACAGATTAAAATGGTGGGTGTTGCATTTTTTTTTTCCACACAGTATTTGCGCAGCGATTTTTCAAACGCATTTTTTGTGGAAAAAATACACTTTTTTTTATTTTAATGCACTAAAACACACTATATTGCTCAAATTTTTGATGAAATAAAAAATATGATCTTAGGCCGAGTACATGGATACCAAACACGACATGCTTTAAAATTGCGCACAAACACGCAGTGGCGACAAACTACATACATTTTTAAAAGCCTTTAAAAGCCTTTACATGATACCACATTAGATTCACGGAGGAGGTCTACTGCTAAAATACTGCCCTCGATCTGACCTTCGCGGTGATACCTCACATGCATGGTGCAATTGCTGTTTACATATGACGCCAGACCAACGCTTGTGTACGCCTTTGCGCAAGAGAAGGGGGGGCAGGGGTGCTTTTTTTTTTTTTTTTTGGTTTTTTTTTTATTTATTTAGCTTTTTTATTTTATTTTTAAACTGTTCCTTCCATTTTTTTTCTTTGTTATGATTTTTATTGTTATCTCAGGGAATGTAAATATCCCCTATGATAGCAATAGGCAGTGACAGGTACTCTTTTTTTGAAAAAATTGGGGTCTATTAGACCCTAGATCTTTCCTCTGCCCTCAAAGCATCTGACCACACCAAGATTGGTGTGATAAAATGCTTTCCCAATTTCCCAATGGCGCGGTTTATATCCGGGAGGGGGGACATTCCCTCCCACTGCTTGTAAAAGCAGTCTAGAGGCTAATTACCCGCTAGAATTGCTTTTACATGAAAGCCGATCACTGGCTGAAAAGAATGATACCAAGATGTTACCTAAACCTGCAGGCATCATTCTGGTATAACCATTCAAAGTCCAGCAACATACTGGACATATATTGTAATCTTTTTTTTTTCATGCAGCCTCTTGGCTGAACGAAAAAAAGAGATTGATTGGTGGGTATGCCCACCATTAGAATACCTCCCTTCATCCACCCACTTCTAATGATGGGCATACATGCACCATTTATATATGCCGATGCATGGGGGCATCCTCCCGCAAAAGTTATGCCGTGTACACACGGTCGGAATTTCGACCGTATGTACGTGGCATTAGGAGCCAATCGCTCCTCCCCCCCCCTGCTGCCCCCATGCTTCGGCATATATGCTCTTTTTTTTAACTGTGGTGGTGAAATCACCTCCTACAGCGTTGGAGTCGCGGCTTTATGTATCGTGGGAGCAAACGCTGTTGCTGTCAAGATAAATAAATCCGCGTTGCAACTGAATGGCGCACCTGAAAACAAAAAAATGCTCAACACTAAAACACAGTAAACAAAATTACATACCTGAAAAGCAAGCATGATAAAACATGATAAAACATAATAAAACATTGCAGAATAGAATGGAGTAAAAAAAGAGCAACAATAGAGAGAGAATAGAGTGAGAGAGAGAACAATAAAACGACAACTATTTTATTTTTTTTTATTTTTTTGAGATTCACAGGTAAAAAAGCTCCTGACTGAAGCGACTGAATCAAAACGCTACCACAAAAAAAATGTTAGCGATCGCAGGGATCAGGCCTGACTCTGCGAACGCTGCAGTTATGTGTGCTTAGTGTTTTGTAAGTGACAGTGATCGATCGATACTGCACTTGGGTGGGCTGGGCTGGGCTGGGCGGAGGGGGAAAACGCAGGTGCTAGCAGGTATCTGGGCTGATCCTGCTAACAATGCGTTTTTTTTTGGAACCCTAAACTGCTGGGACGCTAGTATAGATCTGATCAGATCAGATATTGATCTGTTCAGATACTGTGCCACTAAGGGAGGTGTATGCTTTGCGCGTGGGTGTTTGCGGTACTGGCACTAACCTGGGGCGACGCAGACCTTATTTGACCCTAAAACCTAATTGATATCACCCGCCGGGCGATCAGGGGGTTAAACCGTTATTGGGTAATAAATGGCGGGTGCCCTGACAGTATAAAAAACAAGCTAACTAACCAGCGTCACCCGTAACAGTAATACAAAAAAAAACTGGTTACCTAGCGACACTAATGCAGCGATCAAAAAACGATCGCTTAGTGACACTGGCAAAAGGGGGTGAAAGGGTTAACTAGGGGCAATCAGGGGGTTAAAACCTTTATTAGGTAATATATGGGGGTACCTGACGCTATATAAAAACCTGACGGGGAACCTAAATAACGAAATAACTAACTGGCTAACCAGCGTCACCAGTGACAGTTATACAGTGATCACTGGTGAAAGGGTTAACTCTAGGGGCAATCAGGGGGTTAAAACCTTTATTTAGGTTGTAATATGGGGGTACCTGACCTATAAACCTATTTATGAACCTATATAAACATGGCGGTTACCTAAAAAAAAAAAAATGGTTACCTAGCGACACTAATGCAGCGATCAGAAAAACGATCGCTTAGTGACACTGGCAAAAGGGGGTGAAAGGGTTAACTAGGGGCAATCAGGGGGTTAAAACCTTTATTAGGTAATATATGGGGGTACCTGACGCTATATAAAAACCTGACGGGGAACCTAAATAACGAAATAACTAACTGGCTAACCAGCGTCACCAGTGACAGTTATACAGTGATCACTGGTGAAAGGGTTAACTCTAGGGGCAATCAAGGGGTTAAAACCTTTATTTAGGTTGTAATATGGGGGTACCTGACCTATAAACCTATTTATGAACCTATATAAACATGGCGGTTACCTAAAAAAAAAAAATGGTTACCTAGCGACAGCAGTGACACTAATACAGCGATCAGAAAAACGATCGCTTAGTGACACTGGCAAAAGGGGGTGAAAGGGTTACCTGGGGGGCAATCAAGGGGGTTAAACCTTTATTAGGGGGGGGTAGGGGGCTACCTTGGACCTAAAACTAACTGCACTGACAGTTATTACAGTCACACTGACACTAAATGCAGTGATCAGTAAAAAAATGATCACTGCAATTAGTGACACTGTGACTGGGGGGGGAGGGGGGGGTGATCTGGGGGGTGATCTGGGGGTGACAGGGGGGTGTTTTGTGTGCCTATGTGTACTGGTGTCAGTGTACTGTTGGTGCACTAACCTGTACATGTTGACAGCTCGGCGGTCCGGTCACATAGACCGGCGCACCGAGCGTGACATCACGTCCTCTGCCTGTGTTTTGATTGACACAGACAGAGGAAGCATCTGATTCGCCAGGAGCGATCGCGAGGGGGTGGCCAGAAACCACTGGCCGTCCCCTCATCCCGGATCGCTCCTGAAGCGATCCCGACCGTCCCCGCCGGCCGGGGAAGGGGTCCGATCGGACCCCCCACCGCCCCGGAAGAATGGCACGTACAGGTACGTGGTTCTGCCTGTACGTGCCATTCTGCCGACGTATATGTACAGCGCCCGCTGCCCTGTGCCTCTGGGGGGGCGGAGGGGGGTGTCTGTACTGAGGGGGGTGTCTGGACTGGGAGGGGGTGTCTGTACTGGGGGGTCTGCACTAGGGGGTCTGCACAGAGAGGGGGGTGTCTGGAGGGGGTGTCTGTACTGAAGGGGTTCTGCACTGAGGGGGGTGTCTTTACTGCTGGGGGTGTCTGTACTGGGGGGGTCTGCACTGGGAGGGGGTGTCTGCACTGGGGGGGTCTGCACTGAGGGGGGTGTCTGTACTGATGGAGGGGTCTGCACTGAGAGGGTGTCTGTACTGAGGGGTAGGTTTATACTGAGGGAGGGGGGTCTATATTGATGGAGGGTGGTCTGTACTTAGTGGGGGGGTCTGTTCTGAGGGAGGGGGGATCTATACTGCGGGATTGGGATCTGTACTGAAGTTGGTGGGGGGTGACACCATTTTTTTCGCACCGGGTGACACCAACCCTAGTGATGCCACTGGTTGTGTGTTATGTCAGTAGAGCTAGGTGTAGTTTGTGTCTGTGGTTAAGAAGGTTTGAATGGTTATTAGGGGTAGGATGTTGCTTGTTTTGGAGTTCTAAAGCATGTAATTTCTCTAGGAGTGTGGTAATAACTTTGGCCCTCTGCCTCTTTTCCTGTGCTGCAGCTTGAATCAACAAACCTCTGCTGTAGGCCTTATGGACGCACCATAATGACATAATAATCACATCATCAGTAATTCAGTATCATTAATTTCAAAATACTCTTTAAGTAGTTGTGAGAGTCTATTCTTGTGGAATGGGTTAGACAGTAGGGATGGGCCCGGTGCTCGATGCGAACCCATGTTCGCATCGAGCACCGGGTGTTCACTCGCTCGGCGAGCCCAGAACTATTTTGGCCGCTCGCATCACATTCGTGTGATGCGAGCGGCCCCGCAATGCATTGCGGCCGGCGTGGCCGGCGCAGTGCATTGCTGGCTGATGATTGGCCAAGCATGCACTGTGACCCCGCATGCTTGGCCAATCACAGCGCCGGAAAATCGGAGAGCCATAATTGGCTACAGGCAGGACGCCTGTAGCCAATTACAGCTCAGGGGCTTTAGTACACGCCCCCTCATTTAAAAGGCCGCCACGCCGTCGGCGCCGGTCACATGAGTTCCGGCTTTAGGAGAGATCAGGCTGATTCTGTGTCACTCTTTGCTAGATTCCTATAGAAAGATTTGCTCTACTTTGCTAAACCATTGGCTATTTATTTGCTAAACCATTGCTACCTGTCATTGATCGTCCATTGCTGCTGCTGGTTAGTGTGTTTTTAGCTGCTGCTGGGGATTAGTCTGGTGCGTGTCTTACTGTTAGTACAGTATTTCAGTAGTACCAACCGCAGTGCTGTTAGTACAGCACTGCACCCCAAAAGCACCCACAGGACTTGTAGTGTGTTAGTGGCAGCAAACAGAGCTCCTATATTTTCTTCCCAGAAGCACCCATAGGACTTGTAGTGTGTTAGTCCCATCACACAGAGTTCCTATATTTTCTTTGCAGAAGCACCCATAGGACTTGTAGTGTGTTAGTCCCATCACACAGAGTTCCTATATTTTCTTCCCAGAAACACCCATAGGACTTGTACTGTGTTAGTGGCATCACACAGAGCTATATTTTCTTCCCAGAAGCACCTATAGGACTTGTAGTGTGTTAGTCCCATCACACAGAGCTCCTATATTTTCTTCCCAGAAGCACCTATAGGACTTGTAGTGTGTTAGTCCCATCACACAGAGCTCCTATATTTTCTTCCCAGAAGCACCCATAGGACTTGTAGTGAGTTAGTCCCATCACACAGAGCTCCTATATTTTCTTCCCAGAAGCACCTATAGGACTTGTAGTGTGTTAGTCCCATCACACAGAGCTCCTATATTTTCTTCCCAGAAGCACCTATAGGACTTGTAGTTTGTTAGTCCCATCACACAGAGCTCCTATATTTTCTTCCCAGAAGCACCCATAGGACTTGTAGTGTGTTAGTCCCATCACACAGAGTTCCTATATTTTCTTCCCAGAAGCACCTATAGGACTTGTAGTGTGTTAGTCCCATCACACAGAGCTCCTATATTTTATTCCCAGAAGCACCCATAGGACTTGTAGTGTGTTAGTCCCATCACACAGAGTTCCTATATTTTCTTCCCAGAAGCACCTATAGGACTTGTAGTGTGTTAGTCCCATCACACAGAGCTATATTTTCTTCCCAGAAGCACCCATAGGACTTGTAGTGTGTTAGTCCCATCACACAGAGTTCCTATATTTTCTTCCCAGAAGCACCTATAGGACTTGTAGTGTGTTAGTCCCATCACACAGAGTTCCTATATTTTCTTTGCAGAAGCACCCATAGGACTTGTAGTGTGTTAGTCCCATCACACAGAGTTCCTATATTTTCTTCCCAGAAGCACCTATAGGACTTGTAGTGTGTTAGTCCCATCACACAGAGCTCCTATATTTTCTTCCCAGAAGCACCCATAGGACTTGTAGTGTGTTAGTCCCATCACACAGAGCTCCTATATTTTCTTCCCAGAAGCACCTATAGGACTTGTAGTGTGTTAGTCCCATCACACAGAGCTCCTATATTTTCTTCCCAGAAGCACCCATAGGACTTGTAGTGTGTTAGTCCCATCACACAGAGTTCCTATATTTTCTTCCCAGAAGCACCCATAGGACTTGTAGTATGTTAGTCCCATCACACAGAGTTCCTATATTTTCTTTGCAGAAGCACCCATAGGACTTGTAGTGTGTTAGTCCCATCACACAGAGTTCCTATATTTTCTTCCCAGAAGCACCCATAGGACTTGTAGTGTGTTAGTCCCATCACACAGAGTTCCTATATTTTCTTCCCAGAAGCACCTATAGGACTTGTAGTGTGTTAGTCCCATCACACAGAGCTCCTATATTTTCTTCCCAGAAGCACCTATAGGACTTGTAGTGTGTTAGTCCCATCACACAGAGCTCCTATATTTTCTTCCCAGAAGCACCTATAGGACTTGTAGTGTGTTAGTCCCATCACACAGAGCTCCTATATTTTCTTCCCAGAAGCACCTATAGGACTTGTAGTGTGTTAGTCCCATCACACAGAGCTCCTATATTTTCTTCCCAGAAGCACCTATAGGACTTGTAGTTTGTTAGTCCCATCACACAGAGCTCCTATATTTTCTTCCCAGAAGCACCCATAGGACTTGTAGTGTGTTAGTCCCATCACACAGAGTTCCTATATTTTCTTCCCAGAAGCACCTATAGGACTTGTAGTGTGTTAGTCCCATCACACAGAGCTCCTATATTTTCTTCCCAGAAGCACCCATAGGACTTGTAGTGTGTTAGTCCCATCACACAGAGTTCCTATATTTTCTTCCCAGAAGCACCTATAGGACTTGTAGTGTGTTAGTCCCATCACACAGAGCTCCTATATTTTCTTCCCAGAAGCACCCATAGGACTTGTAGTGTGTTAGTCCCATCACACAGAGCTCCTATATTTTCTTCCCAGAAGCACCTATAGGACTTGTAGTGTGTTAGTCCCATCACACAGAGCTCCTATATTTTCTTCCCAGAAGCACCCATAGGACTTGTAGTGTGTTAGTCCCATCACACAGAGCTCCTATATTTTCTTCCCAGAAGCACCTATAGGACTTGTAGTGTGTTAGTCCCATCACACAGAGCTCCTATATTTTCTTCCCAGAAGCACCTATAGGACTTGTAGTGTGTTAGTCCCATCACACAGAGCTCCTATATTTTCTTCCCAGAAGCACCATAGGACTTGTAGTGTGTTAGTCCCATCACACAGAGCTCCTATATTTTCTTCCCAGAAGCACCTATAGGACTTGTAGTGTGTTAGTCCCATCACACAGAGTTCCTATATTTTCTTCCCAGAAGCACCTATAGGACTTGTAGTGTGTTAGTCCCATCACACAGAGCTCCTATATTTTCTTCCCAGAAGCACCTATAGGACTTGTAGTGTGTTAGTCCCATCACACAGAGCTCCTATATTTTCTTCCCAGAAGCACCCATAGGACTTGTAGTGTGTTAGTCCCATCACACAGAGCTCCTATATTTTCTTCCCAGAAGCACCTATAGGACTTGTAGTGTGTTAGTCCCATCACACAGAGCTCCTATATTTTCTTCCCAGAAGCACCCATAGGACTTGTAGTGTGTTAGTCCCATCACACAGAGCTCCTATATTTTCTTCCCAGAAGCACCTATAGGACTTGTAGTGTGTTAGTCCCATCACACAGAGCTCCTATATTTTCTTCCCAGAAGCACCTATAGGACTTGTAGTGTGTTAGTCCCATCACACAGAGCTCCTATATTTTCTTCCCAGAAGCACCCATAGGACTTGTAGTGTGTTAGTCCCATCACACAGAGCTCCTATATTTTCTTCCCAGAAGCACCTATAGGACTTGTAGTGTGTTAGTCCCATCACACAGAGCTCCTATATTTTCTTCCCAGAAGCACCCATAGGACTTGTAGTGTGTTAGTCCCATCACACAGAGCTCCTATATTTTCTTCCCAGAAGCACCTATAGGACTTGTAGTGTGTTAGTCCCATCACACAGAGCTCCTATATTTTCTTCCCAGAAGCACCATAGGACTTGTAGTGTGTTAGTCCCATCACACAGAGCTCCTATATTTTCTTCCCAGAAGCACCTATAGGACTTGTAGTGTGTTAGTCCCATCACACAGAGCTCCTATATTTTCTTCCCAGAAGCACCCATAGGACTTGTAGTGTGTTAGTCCCATCACACAGAGCTCCTATATTTTCTTCCCAGAAGCACCTATAGGACTTGTAGTGTGTTAGTCCCATCACACAGAGCTATATTTTCTTCCCAGAAGCACCTATAGGACTTGTAGTGTGTTAGTCCCATCACACAGAGCTCCTATATTTTCTTCCCAGAAGCACCTATAGGACTTGTAGTGTGTTAGTCCCATCACACAGAGCTCCTATATTTTCTTCCCAGAAGCACCCATAGGACTTGTAGTGTGTTAGTCCCATCACACAGAGCTCCTATATTTTCTTCCCAGAAGCACCCATAGGACTTGTAGTGTGTTAGTCCCATCACACAGAGTTCCTATATTTTCTTCCCAGAAGCACCTATAGGACTTGTAGTTAGTCCCATCACACAGAGTTCCTATATTTTCTTCCCAGAAGCACCCATAGGACTTGTAGTGTGTTAGTCCCATCACACAGAGCTCCTATATTTTCTTCCCAGAAGCACCCATAGGACTTGTAGTGTGTTAGTCCCATCACACAGAGCTCCTATATTTTCTTCCCGGAAGCACCCATAGGACTTGTAGTGTGTTAGTCCCATCACACAGAGCTCCTATATTTTCTTCCCAGAAGCACCCATAGGACTTGTAGTGTGTTAGTCCCATCACACAGAGCTCCTATATTTTCTTCCCAGAAGCACCTATAGGACTTGTAGTGTGTTAGTCCCATCACACAGAGCTCCTATATTTTCTTCCCAGAAGCACCCATAGGACTTGTAGTGTGTTAGTCCCATCACACAGAGCTCCTATATTTTCTTCCCAGAAGCACCTATAGGACTTGTAGTGTGTTAGTCCCATCACACAGAGCTCCTATATTTTCTTCCCAGAAGCACCCATAGGACTTGTAGTGTGTTAGTCCCATCACACAGAGTTCCTATATTTTCTTCCCAGAAGCACCTATAGGACTTGTAGTGTGTTAGTCCCATCACACAGAGCTCCTATATTTTCTTCCAGAAGCACCCATAGGACTTGTAGTGTGTTAGTCCCATCACACAGAGCTCCTATATTTTCTTCCCAGAAGCACCATAGGACTTGTAGTGTGTTAGTCCCATCACACAGAGCTCCTATATTTTCTTCCCAGAAGCACCCATAGGACTTGTAGTGTGTTAGTCCCATCACACAGAGTTCCTATATTTTCTTCCCAGAAGCACCCATAGGACTTGTAGTGTGTTAGTCCCATCACACAGAGCTCCTATATTTTCTTCCCAGAAGCACCCATAGGACTTGTAGTGTGTTAGTCCCATCACACAGAGCTCCTATATTTTCTTCCCAGAAGCACCCATAGGACTTGTAGTGTGTTAGTCCCATCACACAGAGCTCCTATTTTTCTTCCCAGAAGCACCATAGGACTTGTAGTGTGTTAGTCCCATCACACAGAGCTCCTATATTTTCTTCCCAGAAGCACCTATAGGACTTGTAGTGTGTTAGTCCCATCACACAGAGCTCCTATAGTTTCTTCCCAGAAGCACCCATAGGACTTGTAGTGTGTTAGTCCCATCACACAGAGTTCCTATATTTTCTTCCCAGAAGCACCATAGGACTTGTAGTGTGTTAGTCCCATCACACAGAGCTCCTATATTTTCTTCCCAGAAGCACCCATAGGACTTGTAGTGTGTTAGTCCCATCACACAGAGCTCCTATATTTTCTTCCCAGAAGCACCCATAGGACTTGTAGTGTGTTAGTCCCATCACACAGAGCTCCTATATTTTCTTCCCAGAAGCACCTATAGGACTTGTAGTGTGTTAGTCCCATCACACAGAGCTCCTATATTTTCTTCTCAGCAGCACCCACAGGACTTCTAGTGTGTTAGTGGCATCACACAGAGCTCCTATATTTTCTTTGCAGAAGCACCCATAGGACTTCTAGTGTGTTAGTGGCATCACACAGAGCTCCTATATTTTCTTCTCAGCAGCACCCACAGGACTTCTAGTGTGTTAGTGGCATCACACAGAGCTCCTATATTTTCTTTGCAGAAGCACCCATAGGACTTCTAGTGTGTTAGTGGCATCACATAGCGCTCCTATATTTTCTTCTCAGCAGCACCCACAGGACTTCTAGTGTGTTAGTGGCATCACACAGAGCTCCTATATTTTCTTTGCAGAAGCACCCATAGGACTTCTAGTGTGTTAGTGGCATCACACAGAGCTCCTATATTTTCTTCTCAGCAGCACCCACAGGACTTCTAGTGTGTTAGTGGCATCACACAGAGCTCCTATATTTTCTTTGCAGAAGCACCCATAGGACTTCTAGTGTGTTAGTGGCATCACACAGAGCTCCTATATTTTCTTCTCAGCAGCACCCACAGGACTTCTAGTGTGTTAGTGGCATCACACAGAGCTCCTATATTTTCTTTGCAGAAGCACCTATAGGACTTCTAGTGTGTTAGTGGCATCACACAGAGCTCCTATATTTTCTTCTCAGCAGCACCCACAGGACTACCGACTACAATGGCTGGAAGACCGCCAAGGGGAGGCAGAGCGTGCAGAGGTAAGAACACAGGGCAGGCAGGCTCTGTTTCTAGTGGACGTGGACGTGGCCGTGGCCGTGGACGTGGTCGTGCATCGTCATCAGCACGTGGCCATGGGACACGCGCGTCTTTGTTTTCGGCAGCTGGACATGTGGAGCCGCATCATGCTGAAGGCTTGGTAGAATGGATGACCAAGCCCTCCTCATCCTCCTCATCCTCTCTCACCCAGGCTCAGGGTACTGGCAGAGCAGCTGCCAACGCGTACTCAATGGCATCATCAGCCACCCCTTCCCTAGACCCACCATGTCCTCCTGAGGAGTCCCCCGAACTCTTTGAGCACAGTGTTGGGTACATGCTCCAGGAGGATGCCCAACGATTCGAAGGCTCGGATGATGATACCCAGCTTGACGAAGTCAGTAGTGTGCACGCAGAGAGAGGGGATGCTGAAGGGCAGCAATCTGGCAGTACTGTTCCACCAACTGCAGCTTACTGCCAGGTTTGCTCTAGTGGTGAAGAGGGAGGGGATGATGAGGTCACTGACGCCACGTGTGTGCCTGGAGGGAGAGAGGATGAGGAGGAGGATGAGGAGGAGGAGGATGCAGCGTCACATGTCCAACGAGGCAGGATGCCCCCTGGAGGCCAGCTAGAGGCCAGCACAGCAACTGTACAACACCGCAGAGCTCCGCCTGTGCAGGGCGCTGCCTCTGCACGTTATCAGAAAAGTTCTTTGGTGTGGGCCTTTTTTGAGACGAGTGCATCAGATCGCACCACTGCTATTTGCAATATTTGTCTCAAGCGTATCTCGCGTGGCCAAAACATCAGCCGCTTGGGCACCACAAGCATGACCAGACATATGTCGACCTGCCATGCAGCTCGTTGGCAGGCACACATAAAAGACCCACACCAAAGAACTAAGCGGACCTCTCCTTGCTCCTCATCAGCTGGGATCTCCATCCCCACTACATCTTCAGTCCTCTCTGAAAGCTGCTGTGAGAGGACTGAAGGTGTAGAATTAGGTGTGTCACAACCAAGTACTTGCAGTACACCGACGTCCGATTGTAGCAGGCAAATTTCCCTGCCCCAGCTGCTGGACCGTCGAAAGAAGTACACTCCCAGCCATCCACATGCCCAGCGGTTGAATGCTAGCTTGGCTAAATTGCTAGCATTTCAACTGCTGCCTTTTCAGTTGGTAGACTCGGCCCCCTTCCGTGAGTTTGTTCAATGTGCGGTTCCTCAGTGGCAGGTTCCCAAACGCCACTTTTTCTCACGGAAGGCGATTCCGTCTCTCTACCGGCATGTGGAAGGCAATGTCCATGCCTCGCTGGACAGGGCGGTCAGCGGTAAGGTGCATATTACCGCTGACTCATGGTCCAGCAGGCATGGACAGGGACGTTACCTTTCTTTCACGGCCCATTGGGTCACTCTATTGGCAGCTGGGAGGGATGCAGGACAAGGTGCAGTAGTGTTGGAGGTTGTTCCGCCACCACGCCTCCAAAACGCTACTACTGCTACTGGTTGTGACACACCTCTCTCCTCCACCCCCTCTTCTTCTTCTTCCTCCAGTGCTCTGTCCTCGGAACCAGCGGTGCTCCGTAGGCGTACAAGGGGCTACGCAAGTACGCAGGCAAAAAGATGCCATGCCGTGCTTGTGCTGGTGTGTTTGGGGGACAGGAGCCACACTGGGCCAGAGGTTCTGGCAGCTCTGCAGGGGCAGGCCGAGAGGTGGTTGACGCCACGTCAGCTTAAGCCAGGAATGGTCGTTTCTGACAATGGCACCAACCTCCTCTCCGCCCTGCGACAGGGGCAGCTCACCCATGTGCCCTGTATGGCTCACGTCCTCAACCTGGTGGTGCAGCGGTTCTTGGGCAGGTTCCCAGGCTTACAGGATGTCCTGAGGCTGGCCAGGAAAGTCTGTGTGCATTTCCACCGATCTTATAATGCCAGTGCTCGGCTGACTGAGCTGCAAAAGGAGCTGAACCTGCCCAAGAACCGCCTAATATGTGACATGCCCACCAGGTGGAACTCAACGTTGGCCATGCTGCAGCGACTGCACACGCAGCAGAGGGCCATCAATGAGTACCTTTGCGACTACGGCACCAGGACAGGGTCAGGGGAGCTTGGTTTTTTTTTTCCCACGTCAGTGGAGCATGATCAGGGATGCATGCACTGTCCTCTCACCATTTGAGGAGGCCACGAGGATGGTGAGCAGTGACAGTGCATGCATCAGTGACACTGTACCTCTTGTCCACCTGTTGGAGCATACGCTGCGTGGGATAATGGACAGGGCACTTGAGGCAGAACAGAGGCAGGAAGAGGAGGACTTCCTTGCCTCTCAAGGCCCCCTTTATCCGGACAGTGTTCCTTCTGTCCCACCCATCACACAGGAAGAGGATGAGGAGGAGGAGGAGGATTGTGTGAGCATGGAGGTGGAGCCTGGCACTCAGCATCAGCAGCAGCAGCAGTCTTTTAGGGATGATGTACAGTCCCAACAAACCAGTGGACTTGTACGTGGCTGGGAGGAGGTGGCTGGTGATCATGTCATCCTCAGTGACCCAGAAGACTCCGGACCGAATGCCTCAGCTAACCTACGCTGCATGGCCTCCCTGATCCTGCAAAGCCTGCGGAAGGATCCTCGCGTTCTTCGGATCAAGGAGAGGGACCATTACTGGCTGGCCACTCTCCTTGATCCACGGTACAAGGGTAAGGTTGCGGACCTTATCTTGCCGTCGCAGAGGGAGCAGAGGATGAGACATCTCAGGGAGGCCTTGCAGAAAGGTCTGTGCAACGCGTTCCCAGAAACTGGGAGGTTACAAACTCCTGGTCCTGGGCGACGAGTTGCTGAGGCTTCGGTCAGTAGCAGAAGGAGCGGTGGGGAAGGTGGACGTCTGACCGATGCGTTCAGACAATTTTTTAGTCCGCAGCCCCAAGGTATGATCGGTTCCAGCAACCATCGCCAGCATCTGATATACATGGTGCAGGAATACCTTGGGGCAAGGTCAGACTTGGACACCTTTCCCACCGAAAATCCTCTGGCTTACTGGGTCCTGAGGATGGATCACTGGCCAGAGCTTGCACAGTATGCAATTGAGCTACTGGCCTGTCCTGCCTCCAGCGTTCTTTCCGAACGCACATTCAGTGCTGCTGGAGGATTTGTCACCGATCATAGGGTGCGCCTGTCCACCGACTCGGTTGATCGACTGACCTTCATCAAAATGAATCAGTCTTGGATCACCACCAGCTACCAGGCACCTGAAGCGGATATAACGGAATAATTTATAATGTCACATCCCTTCAAGACTGCCTATGCTGATGCTGAGTGACTGTCCTGTTATGTTCACTGACTATCCTCTTCCTCCTCCTCAATGATCCATGCCACCACACCAGTGCCTAAAGCACAATTTTTCAGCCCCTGTATAACAGGGGCGTGTACTTACAATTTTTTTTTAAAAAATGCTTCGCAACACGTGTGACTGCTGTGCTCCAAGTACAGTATCTGTTAGGGGTTGCAGTATTGTGGCACCAGCACCAGTGCCTAAGGCACAATTTTTCAGCCCCTGTTTAACAGGGGCGTGTAATTACAATTTTTTTTAAAAATGCTTCGCAACACGTGTGACTGCTGTGCTCCAAGTACAGTATCTGTGAGGGGTTGCAGTGTTGTGGCACCAGCACCAGTGCCTAAGGCACAATTTTTCAGCCCCTGTTGGGGCGTGTAATTACAATTTTTAGGCAATGCTTTGCAACAGGTCTCATTGCTGTGCTAGAGTACAGTATCTGTGAGGGGTTGCAGTGTTGTGGCACCAGCACCAATGTCTAAGGCACAATTTTTCAGCCCCTGTTTAACAGGGGCGTGTAATTACAAATCTTGATCTAATAGTTCACAGCAGGGCCCATTCCTGCGCCCACCAAGAGTAACTATGAGGGCCTACAGTCTTGTGGCAACACCGTCCACCACCACCGCCAAAGGCCCAATTTTTCTGCCCTGTTCATCAGGTGCTTGCAATTACAAATCTTGATCTAATAACTCACAACAGGGCCCATTCCTGCGCCCACCAAGAGTAACTGTGAGAGCTTACAGTCTTGTGGCAACACCGTCCACCACCACCACCACCACCAAAGGCCCAATTTTTCTGCCCTGTTCAACAGGTGCATGCAATTACAAATCTTGATCTAATAACTCACAGCAGGGCCCATTCCTGCGCCCACCAAGAGTAACTGTGAGAGCTTACAGTCTTGTGGCAACACCGTCGTCCACCACCACCACCACCACCACCAAAGGCCCAATTTTTCTGCCCGGTTCAACAGGTGCATGCAAGTACAAATCTTGATCTATTAACTCACAGCAGGGCCCATTCCTGTGCCCACCAGTCTTGTGGCTACACCAACATCTAATAGGGCAAATTTCTGCAGAGTATATACGCCAGGCCCCTACTTTCAAACATCCAACTTACAAACGACTCCTACTTGCAAACGGAAAGAGAAAACAGGAAGTGAGAGGAAATCTACCCCTAGGAAGGGAAATTCTATCCTGTTAGATTTAATTTGGGAAAAAGGTATCTCCTCTCTACTGATACTTTATCACCAATCCTTGTTTCAATTAAAACCCCACTTTTCCAAAAACATTTGTCATTGGGACGGAAAGTGAGGTGACATGTTCTGAACAGATGTGCAAAGACAGCAAATGTTACAGGGGTGATAACCCCACCCTATGTTCTCCAAAAAGCTTAAAAATAGATTTTTTTGGGAGGGAGCTACACTTCATAATGTACCTGTTCAGATTCTACTTACGAACAAACCTACAGTCCGTGTCTTGTTTGCACCACCTATATACTGCTGTTCAGAGTATATAGGGTTGTGCCACTTGTGCCACTTCACAGGCATACTTTAGACACCCCCCAGGTACCATATTTAAAGGAAAATTTCACTTTTTTTTTTTTCACTTTATGCATCATTAAAATGACTGCTCCCGAAAAAACGTTAGTTTTTAAAAGTTCTTTTTGCATTGATATATGTCCCCTGGGGCAGGACCCGGGTCCCCAAACCTGTTTTATGACATTAACATGCATATTGGCCGTTGTAATTAGCACTTTTGATTTCGAACGTTCGCGTCCATTATAACGTATAGGGTTCGAAAATTGCGCGAACTTTCGGTCCGTTCGAAGGTTCTGGTTCGAACCGAACCCGGGGGTGTTCGGCTCATCCCTATTAGACAGTATAGAGAGATTATTCCTCCATAAATATGGAGGGTTATAGGAATTTTGTTCCTTTAGAGTGATATGGCAAAGTACTAATAAGCTACCAACAGTGTATCAATACAAATAAAGTGCTAATTAATAAAGTGCATACATATAAAGTGCTAAATGAAAAAAGCAGCTAAACTTCTATAGTTTAACCAAAACCTCTAAAAATGTATATCGTGTAGTGAAGTAGCGCTAATATAGTACGCCAAAAAAAAGGAATTTCTCATAATCTGATAAACTCCTTCTTTTTTTTTTTTTTTTGTTGACGTGCTATATTAGCGATACTTCACTACATGATATACGTTAATTTAGAGTGATAGTCACCGGTGCGTGATCTGACCAAGTAATTGCATGTATAGTCACTTCCAGGGTATTTTAAAGAAGGGCGAAGTCAGTCAAAAAGAAATCAATCCTTGAGTATGAGTTGGGAGGGGCTGAAAGGTAGGTATAATCCCTTTCTGAGGAATTTGCACACCATGCATCATACACATCCATCTCAGTTAGTAGGGATTTTATTTTATATCTATGTGCGCTCTGTAAAAAAGAGCAACTCATCGCTTTGTCTACTACACAGTTGAAGTCCCTACACATAAGTAGAGATCCCACCTTATGCTTAGTATTTTTCTTATATAGGGATTGTAGAAAAGTTGCTTGGCCCGTATTTGGGGCATAGAGATTCACTAAGATATATTTCATGTTATTTATCTCACAAACCAGTATGATATATCTTCCTTTGGGGTCAGTGATTACTGCATGTGACTGAAATGCGACTGATATGTTCACTGTGATCATTGTACCTAATTTTTTGGCTTTGGCGCAGGCGTGGAAAATGTAAGGGAATGCTTTGTCTGAGCATTTGGGTTGTTTGTCCCGAGGGAAGTGCATTTCTTGGGTGCAAAGTATGTCCCCTTTAAGCCGTTTAGCCTCTTGCCACATGGTTTTCCTTTTATATGGACTGTTCAGGCCATGTGCATTAAGATAAATCACCCAATGGTCATAGTGTCTTTTGTAGGATTAATGCTGGGTATTGCTGCATAATAAAGTCATGAAGGTGTAGTTTGGTGTATTTACATTTGGGTGGCAGCATAGAGCAGGAGTTGAATTGCTGGAGGCTGAAGACACTGTACATGAGGATGTAGTTGATTTCCAGTAAAGAACATTATCATCATTAGCTAGTACATGTAAAACATAAAAGGGTGAAGAAAAGAAAACAGTATAACATGTAAAAAGAGTGAAACTTGTCACATTGTGCGAAGAATCTCACTTCTGTATAGTGGGGGTCTTTATTTCATAAAATCCAGCCCATTTATCCAGATATGGCTCAATGTAAAGGTGAGGTGACCACCTTGATTGGTCATGCAATAGTGTATAACATTACCCAGGTTTTACTTTCTGCCATTCAGAAGAGATCTTGTGAGTGGGAGAGTCAATACGGCCTTTTTCATCATCTGTGTGTAGTTTCCACTGTCTAGCCAATTTCAGACCATTTTCCAAATTATTGATAACATAGGTTTTACCTTCCCTCGTGATGATGATTGTTGTTGGAAATCCCCAGGTGTATGGTATCTTGTGGTTTTGAAAAAGCTTGGTTAGTTTGGCTAGGTTAGCATGGTATGTTGGGATATATCAGAGTATACAGATATGTCTGTATATGAATTAGGTAGAGGGGAGTGCTTCCTGGTGTATTTCATCAGGTCCTCTTTAACATGAAAAAAATGTATACATGCTATGTCATCCCTTGGTACTTTATCCGGGAGGTGCTTTGGTTTAGGCAGGCGATGGGCCCAATCTACAATCAACTCACTTTCTGGTGTGGCTGGCATTAATGCAGAAATAAATTGCTGAACAAATACTCTAAGGTCTGCAGGCAAGACAGATTCAGCCACCCCTCTCATCTTTATATTATTTCTTCTTGAGCTGTCTTCCAAATCTTCCATTTTGTTTTTGATCGCCTGTATATCATCCTCTGCTCCGTTATATGTGTCCACTAGCTCATTATGAGCTGCAGCAAACTCCCCCATTTTGTCCTCAGTATGATTGACTCTGTCCCCTAGGGCTATAACTTCTGCTTTAAGCTGGTTTGTGCATTCCATCAGATCCCTGTGTAATGAGCCCCTTAATGTCACTAACATATCCTTCATCATAGTATCTGTTGGCTGATCCAGGGTGGGGAAGTCATGCATTTGCTCAATGAACTCTCTGGTACTGTCCTGTGATATGTCATGTCCCTTCAGCTCACCTGGATATCTGTGCTCTGATGAACACTTCTGTGAAGCTTTCTGCAGGCTCTGCACAGGGGATGCACCCGGCAACGATCCGTTGCTGTTTCCCGGGGATAATGCCTGATATCGTGGCATGTCCTTGGAGTAAGCACTGCGGCTTCGGCTGCACCGTGATGTGCAGGCCACAGCGCCATTTTGAGGCCTACATGTGCTGGCTGTCTTAAAGTAATTGGTCAGCTTTTGCGGGGCCCTGTTTTGGTTTTCTTTTGCTCATATTGATGGCCTGAGGTGGTTGGGTAGTAGGGTGACTGATATCACCTCACTGTGTCGTCTAGCGTAGTTTCTAGTCGCTGGATTGCGCTGGATTCTCCTGGAGCTCTCTCCTCAAGCTGCCATCACTTTCGCTGCTGGCCACGCCCTCCTATTGGTTTCTTATAATGCAATAAAGATGAGAAGAAATGGTAAGGAGAGCCTCCCTCTTCCTTTTCTTTGTAGCTATCTAAAATTTGTAAAAGTGTTGGTTGACCTTTTATTAATATAAAGGGTAATACAATCTTGTGAGACAACCATAGTAAGGAGGAACAAACGGTATAGAAATCACTTATGGTTAATTTAGAAGTGCTTTTTTAAACTGGCATTTTGGTTGCCCCTCAACTGCCCTCTCTTGAATTGCAATATGCAGTGGATTAGGGTGTTTGCATGCCAGGGTCATGATGCTTCATTTAGCACCCATGACAAAGTTTACCCATCATGCTACACAAAAATTGTCTCAGCCAGTGGCTGCAGAGAAGAGGAGAAACCACTTGACAACAGCTGGGAAATTTGGGAGCATTGACATCACTAGAAGGCTTCCATGTTTTAGCAATTGTCGGAGTTCCCTGCTCTCTCCTGCAGCTGCCACTGGCTGACACAGGTAAGCTGGATCACGTAACCGGACCAAAGTGGGCTGATAATAGGTAAGTATGTGCATTTACATAGGTTAGTTAGCATAGGTCTTAGGAGGGGTGAGGGAACATTTTTAAGATTAGTTTTAGGTTTACGCTGGAAGGTGTCATGGCTAATTTTAAATATAATTAGCAAGTTTTTATAAATACAAAATATGTAACAGATATTTGCATATTAATAACACCTACAATTTACACAAACACCATACCTCTAGCTAATAATGAAGATAAACCTATATCCATGTATAATAAAACAGGTAAAAGCTCAGATAACATTGAGGAAAGTTCCTTTTTTTGGCTATTACCTTTTTCTTCGAAAAAAGAAGAAAAAAAAGCCATCAAAATTCAATAACATTTACACGCAGACAAATAACTAACCATTTTTATCTTAACAGTTATAAATAGGTCACTTGATACCATTTAAAATAACCTTATGTTATGTTCCAAGACAAAAAAGGAGAAAAACATAGGAAAAGCTTATTTTAATCAGAAAAAATTCTAAGTGGCCCAAAGAGACCTTCAATTTCTCTATGTTATACCATATAGCAGGGCTCAAAATTTCAAGTCCTGAGCTACTAGCCAGACCTTAAGGGTTACTCGCCACCAGTTGCCCCGTCCAGTGCAGCCTGTGTCCCCAGTGTCCCCCCCCCAGTGCAGCATGTGTCCCCAGTGCAGCATGTGACCCCCCCAGTGCAGCATGTGACCCCCCCAGTGCTGCATGTGACCCCCTCCCCCCAGTGCCGCATGTGTCCCCCTGTGCAGCATGTGTCCCCCTGTGCAGCATGTGTACACCAGTGCCGCATGTGTCCCCATGTGCTGCATGTGTCCCCATGTTCCGCATGTGTCCCCCTGTGCAGCCTGTGTCCCCAGTGTCCCCCAGTCCTGCATGTGCCCCCCAGTGCAGCATGTGTCCCCCCCAGTGCAGCATGTGTCCCCCCAAGTGCAGCTTGTGTCCCCCCAGTGCAGCTTGTGTCCCCCCAGTGCAGCATGTGTCCCCCCCAGTGCAGCATGTGTCCCCCCAGTGCAGCATCCCCCCCCAGTGCAGCATGTGTCCCCCCCAGTGCATCACGTGTCCCCCCAGTGCAGAATGTGTCCCCTGTGTCCCTCAGTGCAGCTTGTGTCCCCAATGCAGCCTACCTGTGCAGGGGAGGAGAGCCGCCACCTCTGCCTGTCTGATTAGAGAGGCAGGGGAACATAACAGCTTTTGTTTCAATAGCTGTGTGTTCCCTGCCGCGCGCCGTCATATACAGCCCCTCCCCCTTGTCCGAGTCACTTTGATAGACAAATCACCTGTCCAATCCTGGGTCAGGTGATCTGTCTATCTCAGTTTCCCGGACAAGGGGGAGGGGCTGTATATGACGGCGCGCAGCAGGGAACACACAGCTATTGAAACAAAAGCTGTTATTTTACCCTGCCGCTATAATGAGACAGGCAGCGGCGGCGGCTCTCCTCCCCTCCGATCCTACACTCGCGAGACCTCAAAATCCACTCGCAAAGTGCGAGCAGGCGAGTGGATTTTTTGAGGTCTGCCATATAGAATATCTAAACAGGTAAATATGTTCTCTAAGTTGGGTAGATGTTAGGGTATTGATACGTATCCAAGTGTCAAAGAACTTTTTAGTAAGGGACTCTTGATGCTTACAAGCATCTATTTTTATCAAAAAGCATACATTTATATAGTTTTTGTTGGATATATCCAAAAGAATAGAATGAACCAGAGTAATCCAATTTGTTATTAGTAATTTTTTAGTTACCAACAGTACAAGATGTTCAATTCTATTTTAAGGAGTGTTAAGAACTGTCTTGAAATAACAAAGAAGGAGAAAGAGGCTGCACTCATCAAGTTAGTTGAGTAAAGTAACTCAGAGTGTGAGACTACACTGACTGGATCTGTGGGCATGACCTTATAAGTAAAGTGTATTGATGGCATTTTAAAACAACCTCCTGCACTCAAGTGTGGTGTTCAGAGGACTTTAAACTTTCACTCTTCCATGTTGGAGGTATTTGAGATCAACAAGCTTTGCTGACCTCTTAGGACTTATTAGGATGTATTATGACGGCACTTTGGTCATTTAAGTGGGTAGCTAGTACAGGTAAGTTGTTGAAGAGGTCTATTAAAGCCATCACGGCAAGTCGAGTTAATGCCATATAGCTAAATTTTGGTCTCATCTGACAACAGCACTTTCTCACAATCCTTCTCTGAATCATTTAGCTGTTCATTGGCATGACTGTACATGTGCCTTCTTGAAGAGGGGGACTTGCCATGTTTGGAGGAAGAAAGATGTTGACTATGACCCTAAGAACACCATCCCTACAGTCAAGCATGGAGGTGGAAACATTATGCTTTGGGGCTGTTTCTCTGCTAAAGGTACAGGTCAACTTTGCTGCATTGAGGGGCCAATAGAAGGGGCCATGCATTGTAAAATTTTGGATACAAACCTTCTTCCCTTTAGAACACTGAAGATGGTTCATGGACGGGTCTTCCAGCATGGCAATGACCTAAAACATACCGCCAAAGCAATAAAGGAGTGGCTCAAGAAGAAGCATATTAAGGTCATGGAGTGGCCTAGCCAGTCTCAAGACCTTAATCCTATAGAAAATGTATGGAGGGAGCTGAAACTTCGAGTTGCCAAGAAACCTTAAAAGATCTGTAAAGAACAGTGGGCCAAAATCCCTCCTGAGATGTGTGCAAACCTGGTCACTAACTACAAGAAATGTCTTACCTCTGTGCTTGCCAATAAGGGTTTCTCCACTAAGTACTAAGTCATGTTTTGCTTAGGGATCAAATACTTTTTTTACTCACTGAACTGCAATTTCATTTATAACATTTGTATCGTGTTTTTTCTGGATTTTTTGGTTAAGATACACCTATGATAAAAACTATAGACCCTTCATTTTTTTGCAAGTAGGCAAACTTACAACATCTGCAGGGAATCAAATAATTATTTTCCCCACTGTATAGAGGTGCATGCTGGGTTGTGCTGAATGTATGGGGATGAATAGTGGCATTTTCTCACAGCAGAGTTTGCTGTACATAATGATATATTCCTGACTGCCCTGTTCTGTATGCTGTGCAGAATGTTACTCCACACTGTTGCACTTTGAATACTGTGCTCTATTTTACATAATCCATACTGCTAGTAATCTAAAGCCCCATACACACGGTCGGACTTTTTCATGGATTCTGTCCGATTGGACAAGGTTGTTGAAAAATCAGACCGTGTGTATGCACCATCGGACAGTGTTCGTCGGTTTGGCCGACGGACAAAGTCTTATCTCCTGCTGGAAATCTTTGCCGTCAACACGGTCCGATCACACCAAGTCCGATCGTGTGTATCGAATTCCTGACGGACAAAGTGCCACGCATGCTCAGATCACATTACAAGACCAAAGCTATTGGCTACTAGCCTCTACGTAGTCCCGTCGTAGGCAACAAACGGCACCACGTTCAGAATGATCGGATTTTTCGACAACTTTGTCCGACCGTGTGTACGCAACACCAACATCGGACAAAGTACGACGGACATGATCCGACGGACCTGGTCCTCGGATTGTCCGACCGTGTGTATGGGGCTTTAGTGTTATCATAATAATAGACAGAAGCAGAGACAGAATATTAAAAGACAGAAAGCGAGAGAGAGAGAAAGATAGAGCTGTATATATAATTTTGGTTTCATATATACACATATGAATGTGTTCATAATTAGGTATAACATATTTAAATATAATGTAGCTAACTATAAAAAGACCACATCCTAAATATTGAGAAACCAAGAATTTGGTTGTAACAATTAAATGTGATTTTCTCTTTTATAGCATACAGCTGATTTCCTGGGAACTAAAGTGAGACATAGGCAGAGCAGTACATAAGGTGGGAGTAATAATTTGGCAGCAAACTGAGCTGAAGTAGTACACGTTGGCAAACCATTACAGTGGCAGAAGGCCAATACTGTGTAGTACATACTAATTAGAATGAATGTACCACTGTCTAATTAACACCACGTGTACCGACAGCTAGCAAATCAAACCTGTGACAAAATGCTAATGTAGGATATTCACATCATCCACCAGAAATGGGATCACTACTGTTCTTGTAATATATTTACTTTCTATTTTGCAGTCAAAAATTATTAATTCTTGTGGTACTTTAACTTATGGGAGCTCCCTCAGGGTTAAAGACTAAGAGAAAAGTTCAGACAGGCACAGTCTATCCACAAATATTCTATGTATCGGCATCGTTATTGCTGATTACTATAATTGTATCGGGAAAGCATTCTACTAACAACCACTTATTGTAAGGAGAGTGCCGATGTATCTGAGAATGTAATGTTTACCAATCAGTAAAAATATGAGCATGTTATTGTTATTCTAGAAACCTAGAGGGAGCTTTCCTTTAAGGGAAATTTTCTGGCATACTTTTCAACCATGTACATTTTTTGTAAGAAAATATTTAAAATGCACATACCCATTGAAATGTATCTGCTCACTGTTGCTCCATGCTCTTTGCTCTCCAAAGCTTTCATCAAACTCAGACTGATAGGACAACCAGAATAGTCAGTATGTCTTGATGCATTTGTAGATTGATGTGAGCTCATTAGAGCAATATATTGTTTTTGTTGTTATTGTTATAAAGGAGGCATAAATCATTCCATCCTATATACATTCTGAACTTGGTCTCTAATAGTGACATAAGCACATATGTTTATGCACACTAGGAATGAGCTTTGGATTAAGGTTGACAATGAGATACTCTTGAACCCAGTGGATAAGGGTATGGTATAGAGAAAGAGAGAGAGACCCCATCAACCAGGAACTATCATTTAGTGGCAATATTTATTTTTTCTAAATGTTGCTTTTGCAAAAGTACATCATACAGGTGGACAACTTTTTTTTTTTAATGGATGATCACATTCCCTCTGTTCTCAGCTGCATACGAGCTGAGGGGAGGAGAAGCAACAGCACACTGATCTTCTCAGTGAATGGCTGTGCAGGGAAGGCGTGTCAGGACAAGTATGACCGGTGGCAGTTCCCAGCATAGCTAGAGAAATGATCACTGTGTGTTCTACTGCTTAGTGCGGTCACCAGGGATTTCACACAAAGGAAGCAATACAAAGAGAACAGGGGACTTTCTCATAACGAGTAGATGGTACAGCAGGCTCATATCAGGAATATGAAATGTTGGAGTAACAAATGCTTTAAGGAATCCCCCAAACATGTTATTTAAAGTCTCTGGATGGCAGAACCTCTAGCAGGAAAAAAAAAGCTGCTTAAAAATGCGGTGAAAAGCCATGTATTGAACATTTGTTTAGGCATGTTTAAGTTCACTTAGGTGTATCAAGCATTTAAGTGGTAATGGATTTCATTGGCCAGAAAATTGTATTATTCTTGCCATTGGAACACATTAACACTGAAATGCTGCATCTAGGTGCATTTATAAATGTTTAGGAGCTTTCAGCGTTTTTTCTGTTTTTCAGCTCCTCTCTTGATTGAGTCTTTGCTGGATTTTTTTTGTTTGTAAACACTCCTCTTCTAATGCCCCGTACACACGGTCAGAAATTCAGATTTTTTCTGACGGATTTTGTCCGACACTGGTGTTGCATACACACGGTCGGACAAAGTTGTCGGAAAATCTGATCATTCTGAACGTGGTGACGTTCGTTGCGTACAACGGGACTACGTAGAGGCTAGTAGCCAATAGCTTTGGTCTTGTAATTTGATCTGAGCATGCCTGGCACTTTGTCCATCGGAATTCGCTACACACGATCGGAAAAAGTCTGATAGGACTTTGTTGTCGGAAAATTTGAGAGCAGGATCTCAAACTTTTTCCGTCGGAAATTCCGACGGAAAAAAGTCTGATGGAGCCCACACACGGTCGGAATTTCCGACAACATGGTCCGATAGGACATTTTCCGTCGGAAAATCCGACCGTGTGTACGGGCCATAAGACACCTGTAAAAAATAATTTTTTTTTAATTTTTTGCTATATAAAGAAAAACAAAACTTCAATTTTGAAAAAATTTGTTTTGCTTAGTTTCTGTTATAAAATTATGAAAATAAGTAATTTTTTTCCATCAGTTTAGGTCAAAATGTATGGGTCTCTAGCGGTCAGCGGGGCCCCATGGGATAGTTTAAAGGTGCCAGGTGTGTCTCTCTTCCCCCTAATTCTATCCACAGGTTGCTCTTAGTGACTGCACCGACCGTCTCTGCCTGGCATCAGGTGCAGGATTGGACAGTTTTCGGTGGGCTCATTTTGCCCACACAGCGGGAACTAATAAAAGGCCAGCCAGCAGCTGTGGGGTTAGTCGCTGCACGAAAGAAGAAAGACTGGATCACGACCCTGTCAATATGAAGCTCGCCTGAAAAGAGGGAGAACTTGCCCCGCTGCCTAATTGATTAAGCCAAAGGATCCAGAGGAGAGGAGTGGCTCCAGCGCTGTCTATCTAAAGACATGGATATCACTCCTCCAGTTAGGAAGACGCAGGAGGACCTGGCCAAGATGGAGGACTCGGCCTGGCACATGCGCAGTCCACACTGCCAGCCACCCAGGAGAAAGAAGAGGTAAAGAAGGGATGCTTCTCCTCAGCCAGGCAGCAGTAACCCTGCTCCCAGCGTCTCTCAGGAAGGTCTCCCTGGTTCATAAGTGAATGCTGCTCAGCCAGCTGCAATACCAGCCAACAGTGGGCAACAGGTGCCTCCTAGTGGTGGTGAGTAGGGATGGGCCCGATGTTCAAGTCGAACGTAAGTTCAACTCGAACATCAGGTGTTCGCCGAATAGCGAACCATTTGGGATGTTCTCTGCAAATGTCGAAAGCTGCGGAACACCCTTTAAAAGTCTATGGGAGAAATCAAAAGTGCTAATTTTAAAGGCTTATATGCATGGTATTGTCATAAAAAGTGTTTGGGGACCTGGGTCCTGCCCCAGGGGACATGTATCAATGCAAAAAAAAGTTTTAAAAAAGGCAGTTTTTTCGGGAGCAGTGATTTTAATAATGCTTAAAGTGAAACAATAAAAGTGAAATATTTCTTTAAACTTCGTACCTGGGGGTGTCTATAGTATGCCTGTTAAGTGGCGCATGTTTCCCGTGTTTAGAACAGTCTGAGAGCAAAATGAAATTTCTAAAGGAAAAAAGTAATTTAAAAGTACTCGCGGCTACTACTGTCGGTCCCGGCAATACACATAAAAGTTCATTGATAAAAACGACATGGGATTCCCCCACAGGGGAACCCCCGAACCAAAATTAAAAAAAAATTGTGTGGGGGTCCCCCCCAAATTTCATACCAGGCCCTTCAGGTCTGGTATGTATATTAAGGGGAACCCCGCGCCATAATGTAAAATAAAATGGCGTGGGGTCCCCCCAAAAATCCAAATCAGACCCTTATCTGAGCACGCAACCTGGAAGGCCGCAGGAAAAGAGGGTGGGTCGAGAGAGCGCCCCACCTCCTGAACCGTACCAGGCCACATGCCCTCAACATTGGGAGGGTGCTTTGTGGTAGCCCCCCCAAAGCACCTTGTCCCCATGTTGATGGGGAGAAGGGCTTCATCCCCACAACCCTTGCCAGGTGGTTGTGGGGGTCTGCGGGCGGGGGGCTTATCGGAATATGGAAGCCCCCTTTAACAAGGGGACCCCCAGATCCCGGCGCCCTGTGTGAAATGGTAACGGGGTACAAATGAATGTACCCCTGCCATTTCACAAAAAATTTGTGAAAATGGTAAAAAAAAGACAAAACACGCCTTGGGACAAGTCCTTTATTAAAAAGATAAAAAAATAAAACTGTCCCACGAAGTCCATTCATCTTCTTCTTCTCTCGCTCCGACGGACCGAAAAAGAAAAAAAAATGCTGCAAGCCGCCTACGATCTGCCTCCATGGGAGGCACCCGCCGTAATGACTGGCCTCTCAGGTGACAGTTATAACTGAGGGCGGAACCACACAATGACATCGCCGGGTGACCCCACCCCCCTCTTACACACAGGGACTTCCCTATGGCTTTCCCGTAGCGTCAGAGGGGACAGGGTCACTCGGTTACGGGGTCACTCGGGTAGCCCTGCCCCCTCTCACACTACGGGGAAGCCATAGGGATGTGCCCGTGCGTCAGAGGGGGGTGGGGTCACCCGACAATGTCATTGTGTGGCCCTGCCCTCAGTTATAAAAGAACTGTCACCTGAGAGGCCCGTCATTACGACGGGTGCCTCCCATGGAGGCAGATCATAGGCAGCTTGCAGCTTTTTTTTTTCTTTTTCGGTAATACTCTTAAATATCACGATACCACTTGTGGGATACTTTTCACTGCCAACTACCTAGAGAGGTCCAAAATTCAAAGAGCACCTTAAAGTGATATTAATGCTTCATTTTAAAAAAAAATAGCAAACATGTTATAATTACCTTGCGATGTTTTTTTCCTCCTCTTCCGGAGGCCCCTGCCAGCGATCCTGGCTCCTCCTCTTTAGCGCGTGCCCCCATAGAAATCCGCCTTCTATGGGGGCACACATGCAGGCTCTGCCTCCTGCTTCCTCGTCACATGATTTGATTGACAGCAGTGGGAGCCAATGTTTTTGGAAAATCTGGAAAGGAAATTACATTTTTTTTTTTTTACCCAAAGTGTAAGTGTAAGATATTTCTAACATACAGCATGTGCATACTTAGAATCACACCCCAAAACACATTTTGCTACTCCTTCCAATTATGGGGATACCACCTGTGTAAGACATTCTCAATGTTTGGACTGATTGCGTACCCAATATTATCCCAATATCATGTCTATCACAAATTCAACCCAGCATGGAAAACAATGTACAATTACAGAATTGTTGCCTCTGTATGAGTGGGCAGGGACTATAGCTTGTGGAGCTTCACCTACAGTATAGCAGTCCTTATTCCAGGAAGCCAAGCAGGCCCAACCTATGGGTACGCAAGTGCTCCCATAGCACAATGCTATGTTCACTGGCCAGGAAGTGCAAGAGAGTGAACAAAGGGTACATAAAACAGTTCCTGTGGTTCCAGTTGTGCAGTTTTTCACAGAGGATGGGTGGGAATAGTGTCTCACAAGAATATAGTCAGTGGGATGATTTATACTTATATAGTGGCACAGTGCTATCATGTGACTTCTGTGACAGCCAATCACAACGGCCACATGGTGGGAAAGCCCACCTCTGCATCCCGGCATGCATATCCTCTTAAAAGGGGGAGGGGGCAGCAGCAAGATGTTAATTTGTAATTTTTGGTCTATCTATTACTTATTTATTTTATGTTCTAATTTTACTATTGTACCACCTTGGCCTATTTTCATTACGGATTATAAAATTCATTTTAAACCAGCTACAGTGTTTTTTTATGTTCAGTTAACCACTTCTTATAGACCCCAGATCTTTCCATAATGAGGACCTTATTATGCCTTATTTCTTATCATGCCACCCACTGGACGTTTTGCCACTACTAGTCACACATTAGGGATGAAGAGGATGGCAGATTGTACCATCCTTATGAAAAAGAGTAATTTTTTTTCTAAATTTTGCCATTTGTGTTCCATTAAGATTTCGCTTCATTTCCAATCCTATTGGCAAAACTGGACACAAAAGAAAATCCCTCCAAAGTGAAGAAATCCCAGATTGTCACCAGAACTAGTGTTGCCATTGGAAAATGTCCCCTCTTTTGTTCTGGGGACAACTGAAACGTAGGGATTTTCTTTTACCTACCCTTTTCGGTGGTAACAGTAAAGTGGAAGAATAGAGAGGGGAAAATTTTGCTATATGGGGGACAGACAGTAATAAAAAAAAATGACAGGCATTCCTCTGAAAACCCCCCAAACTAACCTTCTGCCTTTATACTTTAAGTTATACTTTAACAGTTTATGAATCACTAACCTTCTTTTTCTTTTTTGCCCACGCCATTTTTTTTTATTTTGGCGCAGGGTTACCCTTAAAATCCATACCAGACCTGAAGGGCCTGGTATAGATTTTTGGGGTGACCCCCACACCATTTTTTTTTTTTGTCGCAGGGTTCCTCTTAATATCCATTCCAGACCCAAATGACCTTGTAATGGACTGGGGGAACTCATGCCGTTTTTTAATGATTTTTATCTATATTGCCGGGATTCGACAATACATTACAGCCGCGAGCAGTTTTAAATGACATTTTTTTCTTTACAAATGTCATCTTGCGGCTCTCATTCATAAAACTATGTACGACCGCTTTGTAAGCAGCCTAACATAGATTGGCCAAAGGCACCCTGCCTTTGGCCAATCATGGCTCTCACAGCAGAGTGCGCTATGATTGGCCAAAGCATGCAGGTCAGGTGCATGCTTTGCCCAAACAGAAGCCGTCAATGCAGAGCGATCTCGCACTGCATTGACAGTCCCGCAGTTCATTATGGGGCGTTGCGCGGGCGATCGAATTTCCCATGAACGCCCCATAATGTTCTAAATTCAGCGAACAGGTGAACACCTGATGTTCGAAGTCGAACTCACGTTTGACTCGAACATGGTGCTCATCCCTAGTGCAGAGTGATGAATTTGGAAGAATGGTTGCGGCCCACCTCAAATTTCAGACCAAAGACTTGCTTATCACCAACATCTATGCCCCCAATTCACCTACAGCAGCCTTTTTTTCAGGAAGCCCTCCTCCCACCTTATAGGAGGAGACTTTAATACGGTTCTGAGAAACGAGGAAGATAGATCATCATACTGTCTCCCTCCTTGCGTGACAATGCCCTGCGCCCCTCAATCCTTGAACAATTTACACTAGGAGCCACATTTACGGACCCTTGGCGCCTTTCCCACCCCACAGACAAAGAGTACACCTTCTACTCCCACCCTCACAAATCATTTTCCAGACTGGACTACTTCTTTAGTTCTCCCTCCCTACTACCACACATTAGGGAAGCCACGATACATGAATTGGTGATCTTGGACCACAGCCCGATATCAGTTCTAATCACAGACTTTCTCCCCAATCCCTCAACCAGACTATGAAGATTCCCTTCCTTCCTAGCCCAAGATGAACAACTGAAAAACATCCTCCAGGAAGCCTGGGAGGAATTTATGGACACAAATGACTCACACCGGCAACAAACCAACCTTTTCTGGGACACAGGGAAAGCATTCCTATGGGGTAAAATCATATCCTTTGCATCTTATTATAAATTCAATACCCTTAAACAATATAAAATGGCAAGTGACCGCCTAAGTACAGCACAAACCCTTCTCACTCAGAGCAATTCCCTTGAAGATAGAAAGGCCTGGCATGAAGCCAAGCACACCTTTGACACTTGGGCAGAACAGCAAGAATGCATTAAATCTGCACACACAGACCTTCAATTTCATAAATATGGCAACAAAGCTGGAAAACGTCTCTCCAGATTGTGCAATGGCCCGCATAAACCAACACATATTTTGGCCTTAAAAAAACAGCAGGGTCATACAGCGATGTTCCCCTCAGAAATAAATAAAATTCTACAAACTTTCTACACGACCCTCTACGCTGCAGACACCATAGACACCGCGCAAGCCCAATGCCTTTTAGACTCAGACAAGCTACCCTAGATCTCTTCGGAACAACTCCTTACCCTTAACGCCCCCATATTGCAAAAGAAAATCGAAGTAGCCATTAAGATTCTTGCCAACAGTAAGTCACCAGGATCAGGTGGTTTATCAGGTGACATATTTAAATTGACTTCTTCCATTTTGACCCCTACCTTACATGAAGTATTTAAAGTGATCTTGCAGGGAGGGACATATTTCCCATCAGGACAGCAGGCTTACATAAAATTAATACCCAAGAATGGTAAAGACCCAATGGAGCCAGGCTCCTACCGCCCCATTTCTTTACTCAACGTTGACTCTAAATTGCTTTAAAAAATTATAGCCTCATGCTTGGCTACTATCCTCCCTGCCATGATACACCCAGCGCAAGCAGGATTTGTCAAAGGCCGCTCAGCTTCCTCAAACATTAGAAAAGTTCTAGCAATTCCAGAACATGCTAAAACCCACCCCACCGAAGACATTGCAATTGATACATTAGATGCTAAGAAGGTCTTTGACAATGTGAGATTTAAATGGTTAGCATTAGTCCTGGAAAAATGTGGATTCACCGGATCCTTTGTACATTTTATAGACACTCTATACTCGCCCCCCACAGCCAGGGTAGTGGCAGCAGATCTAATCTCAGATATCATCCCCCTCCACAAGGGCGCCTGACAAGGGTGCCCCTTATTGCCCCTGCTTTTCAACCCGGCCATTGAGCCCCTCTCCCGCTACCTTAACAAAATTGCACCCCCCCCCCCACAGCATCAAACTAGACAAAGAGGACCTTGGAATTGCTCTATTTGTGGACAACATTCTAATATTCACGTCTAATCCCCAAGAAAACATCCCTCTTATCCAAAACATTTTCAGAGTCTTCTGTTCCATGCTCGGGTCTAAAGATTAATTTCACCAAAAGCGAGGTGTTACTGCTCCATATGGGCAGTAAGAGCCCCTGGATGGCTTCTTCACCATTTCTCATAGCCTCTATGAAATTGAAATAGGAAGAGAACCCATCTCTCTCTACCAATTAAACTATCCTCCTCTGATATCTAAGATAGTTAGCGAATTGGAAACTTGGGATGTACCTTCCTCTATCACGCTTCGGGAGATGCCACCTATACAAGATGGTCAGTTTTTCTCGTCTGCTGTACCCCATGCAAACGATCCCAATACTAATCAAGCACAAAGACATACAAAAGATTACCAAAGCTTTGACAGCCTTTTTATGGCGCCGCAAAAAAAAAACACATAGGCCTTGTGTCAGGGCTGGGCTCAGCCCTTCCTTTTCTGAGCTGGCCACTCAGCTGTCGGCTAATTGCCAGCTCCTATCTCTCCACAGTGACTCACCTGTTGATGACATCCTTCTCGTCAGTCCTGCCTACTTAAGCCGTCCAGTCCAAATGATCTCTGCCTTTGCCTTGGTCACATCTGTAGAGACGTTCTCCTGTGTTCCTGTTAACCGCTTCCCGACCGCCGCCTGTACATATACGTCGGCAGAATGGCACGGCTAGGCAAAAGCACGTATATATACGTGCCCTTTAATTGCCTAGCCGTGGGGTCGCGCGGCGCCAGCGGCGTGCTCACGACACGGTCGGGAGCTCCGTGACCACGGCCGCGGGACCAGCGGACCCGATCGCCGCTGGTGTCCCGCGATCGGGTCACCGAGCTAAAAAACGGGGACAGGTCTGTGTAAACAAACCTCTCCCCGCGCTTCCTACACTGCCTGTCATTGATCGGCTGTTCCCTGTCATCGGGAAAGCCGATCAATGACGTCAGACATACAGCCACGCCCCCCTACTGTAAAAAAAAAAAAAACACAACACGTCACACTTAGCCCCTCCCCGCCCCCTAGTGGTTAACTCCTTCACTGTCAGTGTCATTTACATAGGAATCAGTGCATTTAAATAGCACTGATTTCTATATAAATGACAATGGTCCCAAAAATGTGTCAAAAATGTCCGATGTGTCCGCCATAATGTCGCAGTCACAATAAAAATTGCTGATCGCCGCCATTACTAGTAAAACAAATATATTAATAAAAATGCTATAAAACTATCCCCTATTTGTAAACGCTATAACTTTTGCGCAAACAAATCAATAATCGCTAATTGCAATTTTTTTTACCAAAAATATGTAGAAGAATACGTATCGGCCTAAACTGAGGAAAAAAAAACATTTTTTTTATATATTTTTGGGGGATATTTATTATAGCAAAAAGTAAAAAATATAAAAAAAAAATTTAATTTTTTGGCTCTATTTTTGTTTATAGCGCAAAAAATAAAAACCGCAGGGGCGATCAAATACCACCAAAAGAAAGCTCTATTTGTGGGAAAAAAGGACGTCAATTTTGTTTGGGAGCAACGTCGCACGACCGCGCAATTGTAAGTTAAAGCGACGCAGTGCCGAATCGCAAAAAGGGGCCTGGTCCTTTGGTTGCAAATTGGTTTGGGGCTGAAGTGGTTAAAGACTTGCTTGGTTGACATTTCTTCTGGCTCCTGATCTTGCTGTTCTACTACGCTGTTCTACTACGCTGTTTACTCTACCTTTTTTTATTATTATTAAACAAGTGTGAATTAACTGTACTTCTGTCTCAGTCTGATTCATGGTTTCTGACAGTAGACGAAGGCCATAAATTCAGAAGATGCAGTCAATCCACTTGTTGGTAATATTTTTTCCAGATTGGATAAGCAGGATCACTGCATGGATCAGTTTGCCATGGCGTTGCAAACGCTCCTGAGTCACACGGCTCACCTGGAATCTCCCACTGTGGCTGCTCCGGTACAACCTGTGTTGCAGGCCGTCCCTGCTGCTGCTTTCTGAGAGAGGCTTGGCCTGGGCAAACCCTCTATGGGAGACACAAAAACCTGTTGTCTTACGTTACCCGGAGCTTGTGATTTATTTTAAAAGGGTATTTGACGTTCCTGCACGCTCCGCTTCTGCTGCCAAGTGCCTCATGTCCATCAAACAGAGTATGAGAACTGTTGCCGATTACGCCATTGAATTCCGTACTCTGGCAGCAGAGGTTGCGTGGAACAATGAGGCCCACGTGGCTGCTTTTTCTCATGGTCTCTCGTATACCATCAAGGATAAGATATCAGCCAGAGATATACCCACTGAGCTGGAGAAGTTGATCAAGTCTGCCATCCTCATTGACTCCAGACTCAGAGACAGACTCTCTTTTAAGGAGCGCTTGCAGAAGCCTCCTGTACATTTGTCTCTGGGCTTTGCAGTCCCACCCTTGCCTGCCTCACCTCCCAAGCCTCCTGGTACAGAGTCGGTCAGTGAAGATGAACCCATGCACTTGGGCTTCACGCGTCTCTCTGCAGATGAGAGAATCCTTAGGAGGAGGGAGATATTGTGCCTTTATTGTGGCCAGGCAGGCCACTTTTTGAAGTCTTGTCCTACCCGTCCAGGGAACGCCCGAACCTTGAGGTCCTGTCACGGACAGACCTTAGGTGGCGTTGTTTTGTCCCCAGTTATCCAGAAGGATAAGCCCCTGGTTTTGGTTACCCTTTCTTGGGCTGAGTCGTCCGTCGAGATACAGGCTCTAATCGACTCTGGGGCTGCAGGCCTGTTCATTGATGCTGCCTTTGTATCAAAGCACTCAATTCCACTGTGGCAGCGTGACACTCCACTTGCCATTGAGGCTCTTGACACGAGACCTCTACAGCCTACCCATGTGACTCATGAGACTGTTCCATTGTCCATGGCCGTAGGGGCTCTTCACCATGAGATAATCCAATTCCAAGTTATTTCCTCACCTAAGTTTCCGCTGGTTATTGGTTATCCTTGGTTACAGAGGCACAACCCCTCTTTTGATTGGCTCTGTGCTGTGGTTCTCTCCTGGTCACCACAATGCAGTAAGACATGCTTCCAGAAGGTAGCCAAGGTCCTGTGCACCTCTTCACTCTCCTCCCTGCCGGAGGACTACAGCAATTTTAGCAATGTCTTTGACAAAGGTGAAGCCGGTAGTTTGCCTCCACACCAGTCGTATGATCGAACAATTGACCTTCAACCTGGTGCCATACCCCCTTATGGCTGGGTTTACCCTTTGTCGGTCTTGGAGGATAAGGCCATGGAGGAGTATGTTGCAGATGCACTTTCTTGAGGTTTCATCTGCAAATCCTCGTCTACTGCTGGTGCTGGTTTCTTCTTTGTGAAGAAGAAGAGTGGTGAACTGAGATTTTTGTATTGATTATAGGGGTCTCTATCGTTTCACGATTAAGAATGCCTATCCGATTCCGTTGATTACAGAGTTATTTGGCTGCCTCAAGGGAGCAACGGTTTTCATGAAGCTTGATTTGAGAGGGGCATACAATCTTGTGAGGATTAAGGAGGGCAACGAGTGGAAGACTGCGTTTAATACCAGAACAGGCCATTATGAGTACCTCGTAATGCCTTTTGGCCTTTGTAACGCCCTGGCAGTTTTCCATGAATTTATTAACGATGTCCTCCGAGATTTGTTGCAGTTATGAGTAGTGGTTTATCTCAACGATATCCTCATAATTTCCAAGTCCCTGGAGAGCCACCACACAGATGTCTGTCGTGTGCTTCAGAAACTAAGAGAGAACAATCTCTATTGTAAATTGAAGAAGTGTCATTTCCACTGCTGGTTTTTTGATGGACCCAGAGAAACTTTCAGCAGTCCTACAGTGGCCCCGACCCATGGGTTTACGTCCTCTGTAGCATTCTCTTGGCTTTACCAACTATTATCGGAAGTTTATTCGTAAGTTCTTGTCTCTGGTCAAGCCCCTGACTGATATGACCAGAAAGGACGGTAACCCACAGAGTTGGTCTCCGGAGTTCATTAAGGCCTTTGAGAGTCTCAAGGCTGCCTTTGTTTCTGCTCCTGTGTTGGCACATCTGCCGTGCTCCAGACTTACCATTTTCTCAAGGCTGCTGGCCACCCTGGGAAGAGTCAACTCTTTTGGGCCATTTCCCAACAATTCTGGTGGCCTAGTCCAAGTGGTGATGTAAGCCCCTTCGTAGCTGCCTGTTCTGTGTGTGCTCAGAGTAAGACTCCACGACACCTTCCAGTGGGCCTCCTACAACCCATACCCAATGGAGAGAGGCCCTGGACACACCTGTCTATGGATTTCATTGTGGAGTTACCCAATTCCCAGGGCAACACGGTTATCCTTATGGTGGTTGACCGGTTCTCGAAAATGTCTCATTGTATTCCACTTAAGAAGTTGCCCACTTCTAAGGAACTGGCTTCCATTTTTGCTTGGGAGATCTTTCGCTTACATGGGCTACCCAAGGTGATTGTCTCGGACAGGGGTAGTCAGTTTGTGTCCCGGTTCTGGCAAGCCTTTTGTGCACAGTTGGGAATTCAGTTTGCTTTCTCCTCTGCGTATCACCCGCAGAACGAGCCAATCAGTCCTTGAAGCAATTGCTACGTTGCTATATTTCTGACCATCATAACAACTGGTCAGACCTCTTACCATGGGCGGAGTTCGCTCACAATAGTGCCTTGAATTCTGCTTTCCAATTGTCCTCGTTTTTGGGGAACTATGGTTTCCAACCTTCCATGTTGCCTGACTCATTTGTTCCGCAGAGTATTCCTGCGTTAGAGGAGCATCTCCGTGGTCTTCGTTCCACTTGGGCACAAGTCCAGGAGGCTTTGCGACATGCTAATGATAGGTACAGACTCCATGTTGACCGCAGACGCCTGCCTGCGCCTTCCTACCAGGTTGGGGACAGGGTCTGGCCATCATCTCGCAATCTCCGACTTCGTGTTCCCTCTCTGTATTTTGCACCTTGGTTTGTGGGTCCTTTCCGTATTTTGCACAGGATTAACTCAGTGGCTTACGTATTAGACCTTCCCTCTAATATGCGTATCTCAAATGTATTTCATGTCTCCTTATTAAAACCTTTGGTCTGCAACCGCTTTACCACCTTGGTGCCTCGTCCTCACCCTGTACAGGTTGAGAACCATGAGGAGTATGAAGTACAGTCCATTGTTGACTCCCATAGGTTCCGTGGGCGCATACAGTACCTGGTGCATTGGAAAGGGTATGGTCCGGAGGAACGCTCTTGGGTCTCATCCTCAGATGTACATGTACCTGTCCTCCTCTGTTATTTCCATAGACGTTTTCCCCTCAAGCCTGGTGGTCCTCCGAGGGGGGGAGGGGTCATTGAGGAGGGGGTACTGTCAGGGCTGGGCTCAGCCCTTCCTTCTCAAAGCTGGCCGTTCAGCTGTCAGCTAATTACCAGCTCCTATCTCTCCACAGTGACTCGCCTGTTGATGATATCCTGCTGTCCTGTCAGTCCTGCCTACTTAAGCCGTCCAGTCCAGATGATCTCTGCCTTCGCCTTGGTCACATCTCTAGAGACGCTCTCCTGTGTTCCTGTTAAAGACTTGCTTGGCTGACATTCCTTCTGGCTCCAGATCAAGTGTGATTTAACTGTACTTATGTCTCAGTCTAATTCATGGTTTCTGACACCTACTACTCGCTGTTTTCTCTGGCTCCCTGACGTTTTGGCTTGTCTGACTATCGTTCCGGTTCCTGAACTCTGGCTATGTTTTGACTACAGTGTCTTCTTTATACAATACAACCAATGGCCAGCTTAAACCCCACCACATTATTGCATCGGACCACTGACTTTCAGAGCACCACCTCTTTTTTTTTTTTATTATTAAACAATTGTGTGATTTAACTGTACTTCTGTCTCAGTCTGATTCATAGGTGTGAATCCAGCCGTATACCCTTCTTCACTACACTGTTGGAAAAATTTGCCCCGAAAACCTGGAGGGAAAGACATTTCATTGGATAACCTTCCTCACCTACTATTATCAGGCTGCCAAACAACTCTGAAAGTATCAAATAATGAATCCTAGCGGGAAACACAATTCAAACTATTACATAGGGCATATATTCCATACATCACCCCACAGGATTCATCAGGGGAACAACTCTGCCCTCTTTGTAAGGAACCACGACCTACACTTCTACATAGACTATGATCTTGCCCATTAATAGACATATTTTGGAACTATATCCAATCTTACGTGCTAGGCATTATCAGGGTCGCTATACCCGAAGACCCCATTCTTATGCAGTTTGGCTTCCTCCAAAATACCCCAGACTTAGGACCCCAAGCATACTCTCGGCAGCGCCATCTCCCTCAATGGATCTACTTATTCCTTCTATCGGCCAGGAAGACTATTCTCAAGCATTGGATATCTTCGCAACTACCTTCCATCACAGAGGTAAAAAGGGACCTGAAACTACTGCTATACAGAGAACAGCTGGAGATATGGTCAAACACAATAGGCTCTGAAAAACGCCTTACCCAAGGATGGCAGGCATTCATTAATATGACTTTTCACTCTCACAAGCAAATATTACTACGATCGCCCTACATTTACGACCTATGGCACTCCACTTACCATGATGGAGAGATGATATATACCTCCACAAGGGACCCACTACTCTCTACACCTATAGCCAGCTCAACTGCAAACCAACAAGAAGACACTGCAACTAACTCTCTGCAATACCTTCCCCCCCTTCTTCCTCCCCCACCTTGGATATGAGCGCAACTCAGTCTTCAAGCCTAGACAACTTACACAAAAGATTTACTGTTGTTTAGACACTGCATTTTCTAATGTTTATGTTAATGATTGTAGGTTCTACTATTTGACCTATGATAGGTAGCTTTTAGGACGCTGACACCGGTACTCCCTCCTCCTCTGGGTTCCAGAGGAGCAATCGATACAGAGGTCTTACCTCTCCATCCAAGTTTCCCCATATAACATCCTAGGTCAGAGATTATACTAAGTTTATACCAAGTTTACACTATGTGTTAAATTTGCCTCACATCTCGGCTACCCTTTTCTCTACCCCCCCCCCCCCCCTTAGCCCTTCTTCTCTCTTTTTTCTCTTTGTCTTCTCCACCCATCCTTACCCTCTCTATATTCTATTCTACGAGTATCACAGGGAAGTATACCAGGATAGGTTTCCTTTGTACCTTATCTTGCTTAGAACTTTTGACATGACGCATTTGTATCTGCTACATCTTTGTCACATGTAACCATTTCCTTAAATCAAATAAAATATGTTATAAAAAAAAGAAAAAAGTGGAAGTTATTTTATAAAACAAATGGGTGTTAGGGGTGACAATCCCATGGGGCCACTTCTCTATTTTATTCTTTCATGGCCCTGACATTCTTGGAGTTGAGGCGCAGAACAGAGGACCCAAAAATCAATAGTGGCTCTTTCGGGGGTGGCGCTACACCAGTTAGAATAATAATGAAATAGAAGTTCACTATAAAAACGTAGAATACAAATGTAACCAATTTAAGTTTCAAAACAGCATTGTTACTTTTTTATTTTCTTTATTCAGGTTACTTCAGGATTCAACCATTAGTTAAATGCTGTTAAAAACTGCAATTGTCACAGAATGTCTCTAACATAAATTATCTGTATATAGTCATTCTTTGTAAACACTTCAGGTGATTATATTCACAGCGGAAGGGCAATACAGATCACTGTAATAAAAGAGTTTTTTTTCTGATACCCAAGAATCTGGCAGTACAGCAGTTCACAGTAACAGCTTGGCCTGTGTGGTTTCCTTAGCAACTCGCCGTCTACACAGCTCTCTGCCCATTTTACAGAGCTTTCAGGCAATAACTCAGGTTAAGTTACCCATAAGGAGCCAATTAGTTAAAAAAGATGCCTGTTTTTCCCAGTGCCCTGAACATGCGCTCCTGGAACCCCTAAGCTTCTTTCACAATGGTGCTCTACTGACAAAAAGGCCCCAAAAGTGAGGGAAAACCCTAATAATTGATTTAAAGTGGGAATAAACTGAAAAACAAAAATTGAATATACCACAGCTTACCACCTCTTAGATGTGGTGGCTGCATTTTATTTATTTTTTTAGGCTTTGTCCTTTATTTTCAGTCCATCAGGTCCAGTAGGTCTGATATTTTTTAACTTCCTTTAACACACCAAGCTATCTAGCAAAAATGACAGTTAGATTTTTGAGAAAAAACATTTAACACTGACAGGGGTGCTCACAATGATCACCTTGTGTTTGGTAATTAAAACTTTAATCCCAAAAGGAAAAAATGGCTCAAAAAGTGTTAGCTGGAGTTCAGCTTCAATTTGTTAGTCAGGAGAGAGAAATTTTGAGGTAAGGTTGAACTACCAAAGGTGGGTCCACATCCCAATAACATGGAGCAAGTGGAAAAAATTCCCCCTTAACTGGACTTTAATGGCCCTGTTGATTGATAAATCAATCACAATGTATAAAGTCAAAAAATAGAAAAAAAAGTATAAAAATAGAATTTTTATTAAGCATCAGATAAAATATATATATAGTCTGTCAACATGTAAGTTCAACTTGGCTAAAATAAGTAATGGATGTATTCCCTGTTTATATGCTATTTATTATTTTTGATTATTTTTGATTTATCTTTATTATAGAAAAAAACATGCTCTATCTACATATACACCCCTGAAGAAAGAAAGGATTCTGAAACGAATCGAGTGTGGTCCATTGACTTCTGCTTTAGTATTCATATGACAGTAGTCCTGGACCCATGAGTATTACATCTTTTTTGCCATGTTATGTATATGCACATGTTCATCGGCCACTATTCTTATTTACAACAATATATATATTTTTTTCTGATTAATTAAATTTTTTTTACAATTTCAGTTTTTTTTATACTACTTTCTTTTTATTATATTTTTCTTGCTTTCATACATATAATACATGTACAATGCCTCTCCAGAGGCTCATACAATTTGATCAAATACATACAGAAAAATAAACATTTAACCATGCAATTTTTGCCTCCCCTCATCAGTCGACGGAGTCGGGCAGACCCTCTATAGCTTATAGTAGCCCCTCCACTCTTTGCCCGTCCTCCCTCAACTGATGCTGGGAGCAAATCATTATGGAGCATATCAGGAAATAATCTCTTGAACAGGGATGGCGAACCAAAATTTATGTGCTGCACCTATCATATTTCCCTTCCCGCATTTAGTACCAATTCCCTCTTTTAAACCCCCCCTTCCTGTTACCCCCTCCCACCATCCCGTGCAACCTAAACTAGACTTCCCCGTTTATCACGTTATTAGTTGTTTGAATTTTCAGAGACAAAAAGGTAATGTTTATTAATTACCCACTCTCTACCACCTATCTTCCCATCCCAGTCCTCGCTATATCCCACTTTAAATCTCTCTCCTCACACTTTCTTTATAATCTCCCTTCACCTCTATAATGGGCACCCCATTTTATCCAGCCATGGCGTCCACATTTTTAAGAATTTATCCAATGTCTTCCGTCTTGTAAATACCACTTTTTCCCTCCATACATTAGCATCCATCACCCTCCCCCATTCCCCCATTGTGGGGGGCTTTACAGATTGCCAATTTTGAGCAATTAATTTTCATGCTTGAAATAAGCCTCTTATTACATCGATCTTTATATTTTTAGATATACTGTTATCTTCTATTTTACCCAGCAGACATAATGTGGCGTCCATCTCCAGCTTGGTCCCAAAGGTACTATTAATTTCCTCGAGTATATCATTCCAATACCTAAATAGTTTTGGACACCTCCACATCAGGTGAACCAAATACCCTATTGCGTGGCATCTTCCGCATTTATCATCAGCTCTATATCCATACCGGAAAAGTTTCTTTGGGGTGTAATAAGCCCTATGTATCATAAATAATTGTGCCATTTTTTGTGAGGGTGATACTGACACTTGGGAACTCATTTCCATTATCCTTTTCCATTGTTCTTCAGTAATTTTTACTCCCAGATCTACCTCCCATCTGTTTTTAGCCAGTCTTTCACTATTAACTACTTGTCCACTTATTTGTTCATATATCTCGGATATCAAACCTTTAGACAGACCGGCCTTAACTATTTTTTGTATGAGGGGGGTTCTACACCATTCTATTTGTGTTGTAAATTGAGCGCTCAGGGAGTGTCTGACTTGGAGATACCGATAAAATGAGTTGTGTTGGGACACCGTACTCCTCTCTTAGCTCAGCAAATGATTTGAGGGTGCTCCCCCTGTACAGTTGAGCGAGTTTTCTGATGCCGCAAACCTCCCATTCTTTTATTTTACCCACAGGGATCAGCTCTGGGAGAAATTTATTATCCCAGATAGGGGCATCCTCAGATATCCCCCAATACCCCGTGATTGTTTTATGCTGCCTGCCATACCTTAACCATCAATTTTAACGTAGGAAGTCCAGGGGAAAAGGAGTCTGCCTCCAAAGTCTCTACCAATTCACTATGCAAGGCTCCTTGCAGCATCAATCGTATATTTGCATTCCTGTCCTCTGCAATACTACCTCCCCTCAGATGTTGCAACTGGGCAGCCAAAAAATAGCTGTGTGGGTGTGGAACTGCCGCTCCCCCTTCTTTTATAGGTAACTGCAATATCTGTGTCATGAAGATCCTGCCAGAAATCTAAACCCGGGCCGTCCCGGCCCTCAGATTCCATTGCGCATGCGCGCCCGGGCGCGGGCACGTGCACAACCGCGCACAGGGAGACGGGCGCGCGCCCTAGTTAGCACCAGCCGGCCTATTTAAGCCTGACTTGTGCAGACGGTCTTTGCTGTCTGCTCTACAGCGTTGTGGTGTTGTAAAAGTAACCTGATCCTGTTATACCTGTTCCTTTGACCCGGCTTGCCATAGACCATCCAGCTTTCTGCCTGTACCCGACCCCGGCTTCCTGTGACCATCCTCCTGCCTGATCCATTGTACCTCGCTCTTGGTTCTGAACTATTACCTGGCTTCTTTGATGAACTCTGGTTCCTTGCTAAGTCCCCATCCAGTCTGCAGTCTGACCCCTGTAACGAGCCTGATCACCTGTTGGCTTCCAGTCCACTCAGTGGTTCCGTTTCCTGTGTCCAGTTCCTGTCAGCTCTGCTATCCAAGCTTACCTGTGAACCTGTTTGCCAAGCCGTTGTCCAGTTCCTGTCAGCTCTGCTATCCAAGCTTACCTGTGAACCTGTTTGCCAAGCCGTTGTCCAGTTCCTGTCAGCTCTGCTATCCAAGCTTACCTGTGAACCTGTTTGCCAAGCCGTGGTCCAGTTCCTGTCAGCTCTGCTATCCAGTTTACCTGTGAACCTGTTTGCCAAGCCGTTGTCCAGTTCCTGTCAGCTCTGCTATCCAAGCTTACCTGTGAACCTGTTTGCCAAG
The DNA here is from genome assembly GCA_028564925.1 of Lithobates sylvaticus. Classification (NCBI taxonomy): domain Eukaryota; kingdom Metazoa; phylum Chordata; class Amphibia; order Anura; family Ranidae; genus Lithobates; species Lithobates sylvaticus. Next base: position 311,889,412 of record CM053028.1, on the reverse strand, counting down.
CCGTTGTCCAGTTCCTGTCAGCTCTGCTATCCAAGTTTACCTGTGAACCTGTTTGCCAAGCCGTGGTCCAGTTCCTGTCAGCTCTGCTATCCAGTTTACCTGTGAACCTGCTTGCCAAGCCGTTTACCTGTGAGCCTGCTTTCCAGAGATCCTGCCAGCTCTGCTATCCAGTTTACCTGTGAGCCTGCTTTCCAGAGATCCTGCCAGCTCCGCTATCCAGTTTACCTGTGAGCCTGCTTTCCAGAGATCCTGCCAGCTCTGCTATCCAGTTTACCTGTGAGCCTGCTTTCCAGAGATCCCGCCAGCTCTGCTATCCAGTTTACCTGTGAGCCTGCTTTCCAGAGATCCTGCCAGCTCTGCTATCCAGTTTACCTGTGAGCCTGCTTTCCAGAGATCCTGCCAGCTCTGCTATCCAGTTTACCTGTGAGCCTGCTTTCCAGAGATCCTGCCAGCTCTGCTATCCAGTTTACCTGTGAGCCTGCTTTCCAAAGACCCCGCCAGCTCAGCTAACCTGTTACCTTCCCACCGGTCTGTTGATCCTGCCAGGCACCCGTGCTCCTCCTCACTCCTGGCTCTCCTGTTCCCACACCAGGGGACCGGGAGTGGGAGACGCAAGGGAGGCCTCTCCCTGCAATCTCGGGCTCGCACCACCAGGTACGTGACAGTAGCAGACAGCCATGTCTGAGCCCGAGCAGGGAGCCCCCGCCATGGAGGGGCTATGTCAACACCTGGCAGGTCTGACCGAGGCGGTGAAGAACCTCCAGCAGGGGTACACCCGGCTGGAGGAACGGGTACTGGCCCTGTCTGGACCATCCAGTACCCAAGGAACTCCTCACCCAGCAATACCCCCAACGGGGCCTGCACCTACCCAGGCTATAGTGATGCTACCACCTGAGCCCAAGGTACCCACTCCAGAGAAATTTACGGGTGCCCGTGGTAGCTTCAGAACTTTCCGTAACTCCTGTGAACTCCATTTTGCCCTGCAACCTAGGACCTTTTCTCTAGAGACCACCAAGGTGGGTTTTGTGGTAGCCCTACTGACTGGGGATCCCCAAATCTGGGCCCACCGTCTTGTGGAACAAAAGGATGCAGCTTTGACCAGTCTCTCCACCTTTTTTGATGCCATGGCACAGCTTTATGAGGACCCCCAACTCTCAACCACTGCGGAGGCCGCCTTACATTCTCTCCAACAGGGTCGAAGACCAGCAGAGGACTATGTGGCTGAGTTCAGGCGTTGGGGTGCCGACACCGACTGGAACGATGCTGCTCTCCGTCACCAATTCCGCATGGGCCTCTCAGACGCACTCAAAGACGAGCTTGCCAGAGTGGGGATACCTCAGACCCTGAATTCCCTCATTGACCTAAGCATCCAAATTGACCGGCGCCTACGGGAGCGTAGGGCCGAACGAACCTTGGGGTCCCCAAGACCTACCTGGATGCTTCCCAGGGGTCCAAGTCACTTCCGCACTGCTCCCCCTGTTAAACCTGCTCATGCCTCTTCAGCATCAGAACCCATGCAACTTGGACTCCTGCGGCCTTCTCTCACTCCAGCAGAACGCCAGAGACGCCGCAGCAACAATCTGTGCCTGTATTGCGGAGAGCCTGGTCATTATGTCCGGAACTGCCCGGCTAAACTCCGTAAGTTCCCCACTATTCTCTCCAGTTATGTGGATCCTGTGACCGGGGTTTCATCTCATCTTGCCCTTTCTGTTTATTTCCAGTTCTCAGGAAGGACCCTACAGACCACAGCTATCATTGACTCTGGTGCCTGTAGTTGCTTCATGGACTCTGCTTTTGCTGCCCGGCATCGAATTCCCCTCCGTCCAAGGGAGCAGGGCCTGTCCGTCCACCTGGCGGATGGGTCCACCATTAAATCTGGCCCAGTGACTCAAGAGACTGCCCCATTGCACACAGTGATCTCAGAGTCACATCAAGAACTGTTATGTTTGGACATAATTTCTTCTCCCTTGTTTCCAGTTATTCTAGGGATCCCCTGGCTGCAAGCACACAACCCGGTCATCAACTGGTCCACAGGAGAGGTGGCCTTTTCTTCTCCCTACTGCCTCTGCTTTGCTCTGCCTCGAAAACGAGGCAGGTCTACGTCAGTCCATCCCTGAAGTCTACCATGCATACCTGGATGTGTTCAGCAAACGAAGAGCAGATGTGCTGCCACCCCATAGGCCCTATGACTGTCCCATTGAACTTCTTTCCGGGGCCAAGATTCCCTTCGGTAGGGTTTTTCCGTTAACAGAGGTGGAGCAGGGAAAACTAAAGGACTATATCGATGATAACCTGAAAAAAGGGTTTATCCGCCCGTCTACGTCTCCTGCAGGCGCAGGAATATTTTTCGTGGAGAAGAAGGACCATTCTCTCAGACCCTGTGTGGACTACCGTGCCCTAAACGAGGTCACAGTCAAAAATCGCTACCCGCTCCCCCTGGTACCTGAACTGTTTCAGAGGCTTGGCACAGCCTCCATCTTTTCTAAACTGGACCTCAGAGGGGCATACAATTTAATTCGTATAAAGGATGGGGACGAATGGAAGACGGCATTTTGGTCTCGATTTGGGCACTTCGAGTACCTGGTGATGCCGTTCGGTCTCTGTAACGCCCCCGCTACCTTCCAGTCTTTCATAAATGATGTGCTTCGGGACTTCCTTGATGTTTTCGCTGTTGTTTATCTTGATGACATACTAATTTTCTCTTCCTCCCTAGAGCTGCATCGTGGACATGTTAAAAGTGTTTTGGGCCGTCTCCGGCAACATGGCCTCTATGCCAAGGCAGAAAAATGCCTCTTTGAGGTTGAAAGCATACCCTTCCTAGGTTTGATCATCTCCAGTAGAGGCATCCGGATGGACCCCCAGAAGATCTCAGCCATCCTGGACTGGCCAGTTCCCGCAGACAAAAAGGGGATCCAGCGATTCATTGGCTTTGCCAATTTTTATCGCAAATTCATCAAGGGATTCTCGGCCATAGTGGCACCCATTACTCAACTCACCAAACAAGGTACCCGTTTTCATTGGTCCCCTGAGGCCCAAGGGGCCTTCGAGGCCCTCAAGGGGCTCTTTACCTCAGCCCCTATCCTGAAGCATCCAGATCCTTCTCTGCCCTTTGTCCTAGAAGTGGATGCCTCGGAGATAGCGGTAGGGGCCATCCTGTCCCAGAGACAGGGCATCAAGGCCCTGCTTCACCCCGTGGCATTCTTCTCACGGAAACTGTCCCCAGCCGAGAAGAACTACGACGTGGGGGATCGGGAATTACTGGCCATAAAGACTGCCCTCGAGGAATGGCGTTACCTGCTAGAGGGGGCTACTCACCAGATCCTGATCTTCACAGATCACAAAAATCTAGAGTACTTGAAGACTGCCAAGAGGTTGAAACCTAGACAGGCCCGTTGGGCCTTATTTTTCTCTCGTTTTACCTTTCACGTGACATATCGTCCGGGTTCCAAAAACGCGAAGCCGGACGCTCTGTCTCGTATGTATCACAAATCCCAGGATGGTTCCCCTCCAGACACTATCCTTGCCCCTGGAAACTTTCTCCTGCTACAGGAAGACCTGCTGTCCCAGCTCAGGCGGGCTTCCAGTGGCCTCATACCCACGCCCGGTCCTGGGTTGCAGGCCAAGGATGGGCTATTGTGGCATGGGGATAAGATTTTCATTCCCGAGGGTCTGCGGGTAACCGTCCTGGAATTGTGCCATGATCATAAGCTTGCCGGACACTTCGGTGTCACCAAAACCACTGAATTGGTACAACGTACCTTCTGGTGGCCTCAGCTAAGGGAAGACTGCAGGAAATTTGTGGAAACATGCACTGTGTGTATTCGGAGCAAAAGTTACAGAACCAAAGCCTGGGGTCTACTCAAACCATTGCCAGTCCCAGACCGTCCCTGGAAAATGCTGTCCATAGATTTCATTGTGGAACTGCCCCCAGCAGAGGACCACACTACGATCTTCGTGATAGTTGATCGTCTGTCAAAGATGGCACACTTTGTTCCCATGAAGGGCACCCCTTCTGCCTCAGAAACCGCACAAGTGTTTATCCGAGAAGTCATCAGACTCCATGGGGTACCGGCCAACATAGTGTCCGACCGAGGGGTACAATTCACCTCTCGGTTCTGGAAGTCACTCTGCAAGGCCCTCAACATTGAGCTATCGTTTTCTTCCGCTTATCACCCTCAAACCAATGGGCAGACCGAAAGAACCAATCAGACCCTGGAACAATATCTACGATGCTTTTCTTCCTTCTCCCAAGATGATTGGATCTCCCTATTACCAGTTGCCGAGTTTGCATACAACAATGCAATCCACTCGGCCACTCAACAGACGCCTTTCTTTGCCAACTATGGCTTCCACCCTTCGTTCCTGCCCAATTCTCTTCCTGAATGTACTGTGCCCGCAGTTCAGAAAAAGATTGACTTCTTTGCTTCCAATAACCGACTCCTACAGGACACCATGGCCCGGACCCAGGAACATAACAAGACAGTCTTTGACCGAAAGAGGCGCGGGGAATTGGTACTGGCACCAGGTGACACAGTATGGCTCTCTACCTTGAATCTGAGGATGGCTTGTCCCTCGAAAAAACTGGGCCCTAAGTTCTTAGGTCCCTTTCCAGTCAAACGAAAGATCAATGAAGTAGCCTATGAGTTGGAACTTCCTGATTCCCTCAAGGTCCATCCAGTCTTTCATGTTTCTCTGTTAAAGCCCTCCACTCCCAACCCCTTTTCCAACAGAAGGACTGTACCCCCGGACCCAGTCTTGGTAGATGGCGAGGAGGAATATGAGGTAGAGGCCATACTAAATGTTAGAAAAAGGAGAAATCAGAATCAGTTCTTGATCAAATGGAAGGGATATGGTCCCGAAGAGAATTCCTGGGAGCCCGAGTGTAATATCCACGCTAAGAGTCTAGTTCAAGCCTTCAAAAGAGCACATCCTGAGAGATTTGCCCAGAGGGGCACCCGGAGGTTGCCCCTAGGAGGGGGGCAATGTCATGAAGATCCTGCCAGAAATCTAAACCCGGGCCGTCCCGGCCCTCAGATTCCATTGCGCATGCGCGCCCGGGCGCGGGCACGTGCACAACCGCGCACAGGGAGACGGGCGCGCGCCCTAGTTAGCACCAGCCGGCCTATTTAAGCCTGACTTGTGCAGACGGTCTTTGCTGTCTGCTCTACAGCGTTGTGGTGTTGTAAAAGTAACCTGATCCTGTTATACCTGTTCCTTTGACCCGGCTTGCCATAGACCATCCAGCTTTCTGCCTGTACCCGACCCCGGCTTCCTGTGACCATCCTCCTGCCTGATCCATTGTACCTCGCTCTTGGTTCTGAACTATTACCTGGCTTCTTTGATGAACTCTGGTTCCTTGCTAAGTCCCCATCCAGTCTGCAGTCTGACCCCTGTAACGAGCCTGATCACCTGTTGGCTTCCAGTCCACTCAGTGGTTCCGTTTCCTGTGTCCAGTTCCTGTCAGCTCTGCTATCCAAGCTTACCTGTGAACCTGTTTGCCAAGCCGTTGTCCAGTTCCTGTCAGCTCTGCTATCCAAGCTTACCTGTGAACCTGTTTGCCAAGCCGTTGTCCAGTTCCTGTCAGCTCTGCTATCCAAGCTTACCTGTGAACCTGTTTGCCAATTCCTGTTTGAAATTCCGACCGTGTGTAGGCACCATCGGACAGTTTCCATCGGATTGTCCGACGGACAAAGTTCTATCTCCTGCTGGATAGATTTTTCGACAACAAAGTCCGATCACACCAATTCCGATCGTGTGTAGCGAATTCCGACGGACAAAGTGCTACGCATGCTCAGATCACATTACAAGACCAAAGCTATTGGCTACTAGCCTCTACGTAGTCCCGTCGTACGCAACGAACGTCACCACGTTCAGAATGATCGGATTTTCCGACAACTTTGTCCGACCGTGTGTACGACGGACATGATCCGACGGACCTGGTCCTCGGATAATCCGAGCGTGTGTATGGGGCTTAACACTAATCTTTCCTCTGATTGACAAAGCTGCTTTCCAGAGGTGTCGTCATTGCTCCTTCCTCCAGAGTGAAGACAACTAACGCAGCCACCACATTTAAGGATTAGATTGGAAATATGTGCACTTTTGGTTTCTGGCTTTTATAGTGCTTTAAAATATATGTAAACCCTTTTATGAACAATTCATATAAATTTTAGCATGATAAAATACAAAAAAAAGTAATTTTTTATAAATAAGCAGCTTAATTAACCACTTCAGTCCCGGACGGATTTACCCCTTCCTGACCAGAGCATTTTTTGCGTTTCGGCACTGCGTCGCTTTAGCTGACAAGTACATGGTCGTGCGACTTGTACTTTTCCCACAAATAGAGACTTCTTTTGGTGGTATTTGATCACCTCTGCGGTTTTTATTTGTTGTGCTATAAACAAAAAATAAGCCACAATCTTTTAGTTTTTGCTATAATAAATATCTCCAAAAAATATATAAAAAAACTACAAACAAAAAAAAAGGTATAGCGTCTACAAAATAGGGGATAGATTTATGGCATTTTTATTACTTTTTTTTACTAGTAATGGCAGCGATCTACGATTTTTATCGTGAATACGACATTGCAGCGGACAGATCAGACCCTTTTGACACTAGTTTGGGACCATTGACATTTATACAGCAATCAGAGCTAGTTATAGCCACTGATTACTGTATAAATGTCACTGGCAGGGAAGGGGTTAAACACTGGGGGGCGATCAAGTGGTTAAGTGTGTTCCCTGGATGTGTTCTAACTGTAGGGGGGATGGGTCATTACAACATGACAGAGATCACTGCTCCCGATGACAGGGAGCAGTAGATCCCTGTCATGTTGCTAGGCAGAACAGAGAAATGCCTTGTTTACTCTCCTCACCGCAATCGAGTTTGCGGGACCTGCGCGAACACGACCACGGTTTGCATGCTCGCTAGGCTGGGATTTCAAAGGGACGTATGGGTACGCCCTTTTGCCTGCCCATGCCATTCTGCCAATGTAAATTAGTGTGCGGCGGTCAGCATGTGGTTAAAACACCTGGTATTCCTAACATGAAGGCCCTTGTTCCAGCATTTACTGTTAAAGGGCCATAAGAAGGTACCATCCCCAAAAATGAATAATAGAAACCGGTAAGTAGCATGGGACTTGTATGTACGCCATTTTAAACAGTGTAGGGTTTCAGGTATAAATGATAGGACACCTCTATTACTCCCCTAGTTCGGGCCTGTAGGAGGCATACCTCTTGCAGAAACATGGCTTGCTTAGGCTTTCAGTTTTCCCTCTCCATTATATAGCATATGAATTTCCAATCCTGACATCCTAAAGTTGTGATCTTAATTTTGGCAACCTTTTTGGGGTACGAGGTAGCGTTGGAGGATTTGTTATTGTTCCCCACTGGCCTGGTAGGCTATCTAATACCAGCACTGCATGTACTCCTTTTACAGTACTTTTTAGAGGATCTGAGGCCCTGATGAAGCGGATACAAAATGTGTTGGATAATCAACCGGTTCCCAAGGCCAAGATAGATATCTATGTGGCTGCTCAATTTGTGAATGCTTTTAAAATCAGCTTTTTAATTTATGTGATATCCAATAAAATTGTTATAGTTTTATATTTTTTTGCTGCTTATATCTAATATAACCTAGAACGTACATTTAAAGTCCCATACTACTTACCGGTTTCTAATGTTTTTGGGTTCAATCAGCCTGTTGGACTACATAGCGATTATTACTAACAGCTATTATAGCCGCTAGCAGTAATCGATGTGTGCTACCGGCGGGGATGGCCCCCCTGCTAGGAGAACAAAATGGCTCTGCAGGAGGGATTCCCCATAACACTGACTGTATGAAGAGGGAATTGAGCGATTTTCTTTCCTGCAACCCGTGGCTGAAGGAAAGAAAATCGCTCCATCTATGGCTGGATTTAGGTGTTCGCACCATCGCACTGCAGTAACTAATATGAAGAGATCCACCGCTCCAGGATAATCCACCCAAACTCAATCCCACAGCTATTCCTATGGTTAGAGAACCCAGGTGCAGGCACGGCACAAGCTGATGAAGATGCAAATTAAGGACTCTGGACGGCCGCACTCCAAGAAAAATTCAAAAGCCTTTATTGGTAAAATATGGAATCACACAAAAATGGGTCACAGCAAAGCAAGAAAATAGCTAATGCATTTCACACTACCAAGAGTGCTTACTCATAGCTAATGCACATGGAGAAATATGGCAAATAAATACATTTCATGATGTTACACACTTAGAGTTGATTGGTTAATTGGTTAATGAATAATTCAATTGATGGATGAACTGGCCAGCTGACTCTGATCAAGAACCAGACCTGTCCCCATCAAACATTCAGTAAAGAACCTTCAACCTGTGTCACTGAAAAAACTCTCAGCCTAATATTACTACCATGTCCATATGATGTATGCAAGCAAAAAAAAGGAAAATACATATATGTGTCCATCTATATATGTTGAAAATGTCCATAGATGTAAAAAAATATATATATTTTTTATTTTTTTTGTATGGATATCGATGTGACTGTGGCAAAACTTGATGAAAAAGAAATAAAAGATACAAAAAGGATATATGTGTCATAAAGTGTAAATGACTGGGAGGTGAAAAGTGTGTTCTGTTCAGAACATTACTATAATAAAAGGACGTGACAGTGCGACTGAAGCTCAGATGTCATTGGAAAATGTGTCCCATACCGCATGTTCAAAATATGTGAGATGATAAATTAAAAGACTTAAAGCTATATCATGTGAAAGTGAACAATAAGGTAAAAACTTGGGACTGTGACAAATATGGGGGTGCAAAAATAGATTACTGCTAGACAACTAAATGAAAGAAACATACATCAAAAGCAGACATGTGTGTATTATTATACATGTGCACACAAATGTAAATATGCACATACATACAGTGTGCAATCTGTGTGTGATATAACGCATTTCTAAGTAGCTGATCAGCAGTAATCATTTAAAATCATTGTGAAGTGTAAATACAAATATTGCATCCAAATGTAGTGATGTGTCCGTGAATATGGACTTTTACAAGTATAGATGGATATGAATAAATGTATTTTCTATATATTCATGGACAAAAAGCCACCCAATCCACAAAAACAGGGGGGCTGACAGAAGACCTATATTATGTAATCAATTACATAAAAAACATGTAAGTGATATATATAAAATGTAAAAAATGTCTCCTAGTGTGAACAACCTAGATACCGACCTATTGTTTGTGAACCCACATAGAAAAACCTCAGAAGGTGTTGATGTGTAGTGACTTATAACATGGCTTAAACCTGGGTATATGCAGATGACTAAGAAATAATGTATACGAAGAAAGAAAAAAGGGGGGAAAAGGAAAGGATGGCGGAAAAAACCCGGCATGTAATCCAACCACACCTTGCTCTTTGACAAGAAAAAGGCATCAAAAATATAAATATATATATATACACACACACACTTCACTTGGAATAGTGTTCCATATATAATAGACAAAAATGGTATCAAAAAATAATAATAAGTGTAAATAATATGTATATATGCAATATGCACTTCATCCAAAATGATGTCATATTTATAATGGACAGAAAATAATATCAAAAAGTACATATATACACCTCATTTAAAGTAATATTATGTATACGGCAACACTATTTATTTGCCATATTTCTCCATGTGCATTAGCTATGAGTAAGCACTCTTGGTAGTGTGAAATGCATTAGCTATTTTCTTGCTTTGCTGTGACCCATTTTTGTGTGATTCCATATTTTACCAATAAAGGCTTTTGAATTTTTCTTGGAGTGCGGCCGTCCAGAGTCCTTAATTTGCATCTTCACTGCAGTAACTAATGCTGTGCTGCTGAAAGTGTGGAATGCACCTTTTTGGGGGCGTCTTGGTGCAGAAGGCCTTAACACAAAAAAACTATGGTAGAACTGCAGAGGACATTAATAGATGCATATTACATGTCTTTGCTGAACTTTGGTTCTGAAACTGATTGTATTATAATTAGACTTAAGCCCCATACACACGCGCGGATTATCCGAGGACCAGGTCCGTCAGACCATGTCCGTCATACTTTGTCTGATGTTGGTTTCGCGTACACACGGTCGGACAAAGTTGTCGGAAAATCTGATCATTCTGAACGTGGTGACGTTTGTTGCCTACAACGGGACTACATAGAGGCTTGTAGCCAATAGCTTTGGTCTTGTAATGTGATCTGAGCATGCGTAGCACTTTGTCCGGTCGGAATTCGCTACACACGATCGGATTTGGTGTGATCGGACTTTGTTGTCAAAAAATCTATCCAGCAGGAGATAGGACTTTGTCCGTCAGACAATCTGATGGAAACTGTCCGATGGTGCCTACACACGGTCTGATTTTCCGACAACATTGTCCGATAGGACAGAATCCATCGGAAAATCCTACCGTGTGTATGGGGCTTTAGAAAAACACAGTACACTATGTGGGGGAAACACGATGTTGCAAAGTAGTTTTGGCGTGTCACCCGGGCTGCGGTGTGTTGTTTCAGCCCAGCGGGCTGAACGGCAGCTAAAAAAAATAAAAATAAATAAAAATAAAAAACAGGGAGGGTGTCACCCCTCTAGCGGGTGTCACCCAGGTGCAGCCCGCACCCCCCGCACCCCCTAGCAACGCCTCTGATTTTGGGTGTCCTTTTGGGGGCCCCGTGTCTCCAGCCTGGCCCCCAATATAAGTAATGGGTAAGCACCACATGTTGTAAATATCGTGAGGAGGAAAATTACATTGAAACGTGCCATGAGTAACTGGAATTAGGAACAATTAGGATTAAAAAATAAAAAATAAACTAAATCAAGTTTCTAAATGGAATTGTATCATGAAGTCTAAAAACATTGGAGGCACTGGGCATATTACACATGTGCAGGGTTACTGCACATATGCTGAAGACTGTGTCAAAAGCTTAAAACATCTGCTGGGGTTTAGGTGCTAGGGGATTTACACACATGCTGGCAACTGACTGTTAAGGGGTTAACTCACATGCGCAGGGTTTTTTTTTTCATTTATTTTTACTGAAGAATGCGCAGGGTTTTTTTTCATTTATTTTTATTCACGACACTGGCTTTCCTTGTCATATGTAGTTTGATTTAGAGCCATCAGTGGGGTTATTTTATTTAAACTCAGGAAGTGTAGAGGTGCCAAATATGCCATATATGTGATTTAACACTCATGACTTTGGATAAACATGTTTATGTATTTACACGAGATACATTTATCCAATGTTTTAGAAACGCATACACGCAACGACTACATCGCACGATCTGCATTTTCCTGTCTTTCTCAGATCACTATATTCTTGGATTTGGGCGGACCTCTTTTGGCATGATAGAGACATCACCTGCTAAGCTCCTGTGAAACGGCGTTTCATACACCGTTCTTCACAGTGCTAGTATCCAAATGGACTCTAATTTAAAATGTATATTTTTTTGCCATTTCCCAAATTTATGACGGCACCCTGGCTTTTGGATACATGCAATACACTTTACTACACTCTTTTACTATTAGTGTTGCCATATACATAATGTTACTTTAAATGAGGTGTATATATGTACTTTTTGATATTATTTTCTGTCCATTATAAATATGACATCATTTTGGATGAAGTGCATATATACATATTATTTACACTTATTATTATTTTTTGATACCATTTTTGTCTATTATATATGGAACACTATTCCAAGTGAAGTGTGTGTGTGCGTGTATATATATATATATATATATATTTATATTTTTGATGCCTTTTTCTTGTCAAAGAGCAAGGTGTGGTTGGATTACATGCCGGGTTTTTTCCGCCATCCTTTCCTTTTCCCCCCTTTTTTCTTTCTCCGTATACATTATTTCGTAGTCATCTGCATATACCCAGGTTTAAGCCATGTTATAAGTCACTACACATCAACACCTTCTGAGGTTTTTCTATGTGGGTTCACAAACAATAGGTCGGTATCTAGGTTGTTCACACTAGGAGACATTTTTTACATTTTATATATATCACTTACATGTTTTTTATATAATTGATTACATAATATAGGTCTTCTGCCAGCCCCCCTGTTTTTGTGGATTAATATTTATTTGAGCAAGTGACTGGTGGCAAGTAGGTCTATCGCTTCTCACATAAAAAAATAGCAAATTTGTGAGGCCTAGTGTGCATTAACACGGCCTATACCCCGGAGAGAAGCTTAAACAGATAGACATAAAGAGTATATGCGTGTGAAAAAAATATGTTTTATTTAGGGCAACACGCCCAAGGGAAAATCAATGAGTAGGTGAATGGGGATACAATATTACAAGACAGTATACATACATGGAGTAATATGCGACCATAGACATGTACAAAGACTGCCAAAAATTGCACATTAACTTGCGATATTATCAAGATCTATTCAGGAAAATGCCGACATGTTTCGGACGGACGTCCTTTTTCAAGGCAATAACGGTTCCTGTGTTTGCTCAATAGTACTGTATAGAACAGAGTAAGTACATTAGTATACAACATTTTAGAGTAATACATATGAAAACCTGTAAATGAACCACTTCATGGTAATGGTACTCACTTGCAAAAAGTTGAAGAACACGGCTTTAGTTGCCTAGTAATCTTGGGGTACAGGGGTATGGTCTCAATGTATTCACAAAGTGAAAAGTAGTCTTGTGCTGTTAAAAGCAAACGGCTGCTGAACATTTGAGAGGCTGCAAGATCTCCAAGCCATGCACTGGAAGGTTGCAATGGCTCAATAAGCCTAGGCCAGAGGTTGGTATATGGCTGGGAAATAAAAAGGGAGTAGGTAGGATGGTATTAATGCTGCTGTCAGGTATGAACGTATGTTCCTGCAGAGTAAAACTGCATAGAGTAAGAGAGTAATATTACCTGATAAATGGAAATCTTGTGGTGTTGTACAGCGGGACGCCGGCAGGAGGGTATGGTAACTATTCCCGCCATTGACCCGGTTTATATATATGTAGGAATAGGTATCAGCTGTGCAGGCTATGATGTAGATTGGATGCGCTGCAGTGTGATGTAATGAAGGCCAGGTGAGGGGATGGTGGCTCAGAGGTCACCGCGTACTTCCCCTATAGGTGAGATCTTAGAGGCGGCGGCGCCGCGCGTCGTCACGTCCAGAGGGGCGTGGCCTCGTGCGGCGTCGGGGCGTCACCGGCGCGGGCAGACTGGTCCCTCCCTGCTTGCTGGAACGCAAACAGAGGGGCGCGTGTGGTGGAGATGTGCGCCTCAATGGGTGTATGTTGCGCATGCGCCGTACATAGTCCGCGCATGCGCACATGGTCTTACCCGCGCCGGGCAGCCTATATATCAAATGAAAGCAGGAAAAAAATACCACATAAGGCGTAAGGAAGTATGTAAATGTATAGCAGGATTATTGACACTTAATGGGTTCAATATGAACGGGATCAATAGATTAGCAAATGAGTCACAGTACCATGGAGATGGATGGGAGACCCCCTAGTGGATAGAAACAGGCAATGTATTGAAATAGCAGAGAACAGCAATATTGAAATGTAGAAGAAGTAAATAAAAGCAATTTACACCGGTCAGTTAGAATAGCTATAAAACAGTACAAACATTGACATGAAACCAATGTACAATATAGACATATATTCTAAAACATTTAGACAGATGCATTTAGATAGGTATGGAGGTGGGATATGCTTGTTATTGTATGAGTGGGTATTTGAAACAAATGAAGAGAGGCCCCAAGGTGAAAAATGCTTACGGGGGCCTGCCTTGATTTGGAAGGAGATTAAAGGTCAAGTTCACACACCCCTGATTCAAAACCCTCAAGATAGGGTTTGAAGTTGAATGCCTCGTTGAGGCCTGGGGGGGATGTGGCATTGAGGTGAAAAATCCATTTAAGCTCACTTTGAAGTAGAGATTTATTATAATCACCCCCTCGGTTAGGTGGGGGGATATGGTCAAGTGCTCTAAATGTGATCTGGGGAGTTGAGTCCTGGTGGACGGTTGCACAGTGTCGCCCTAGAGGGAGGTCAGGGTCTTTTTGGTTGATACTGAGGGTATGTCGGTATATGCGTTTCCAAAAAGGCAGTTTGGTTTTCCCAACATAAAAACACCCGCACTCGCATTCTAATAGATATACAATGCCGACTGAGCGGCAATTGACGAAATGTTGGGGAAAAAAAGGTTGTCCATTAGGTAAAATATTGGATCTGTTGGACTTTGATAGATACCTACAGTATTTGCATTTCCCACAAGGGAATGTCCCTTTGGTTTGTTTATGTAAATAACTTGTTGGAGTGTATTCACTTCTAATTAATTTATCACGGAGAGAAGGGGCTCGTCTATAAGTCAGTAGGGGACGTGTAGGTACAAATGGAGACAGTAAATGATCTGTAGTTAGGATATGCCAGTGTTTTTCTAGAATTTGGGTAATTGAAGAATGTTGTTGGCAAAAGTTGGTAATAATGCGTAAGGGGGTGTGTGTGGATTGAGGTTTAGAGGAGAAAAGTAAAGAATTACGTGTTTTAGATTTCGCCTTCTTATATGCGATTTTCAAAATCTTGTGTGGATATCCTCGTTCTAACAGCCTCTTTCGTAGAACCAAGGCCTCATTCTCAAAGGAGGCCTCAGTTGAACAATTGCGGCGGGCACGGAGGTATTGGGCATAGGGGATGGAGTTGAGGAGAGGTTCGGGATGAAAACTGGAGGCAGCTAGGATGGTGTTGCCTGCAGTGGGTTTACGGTATAGATGACTTTGAATATGGCCATCAAGGTCTTTTTTAAGAGTAAGGTCTAAAAAACAGATAGAGGTTGGGCTATATGTCATTGTAAATCTCAGATTTAACTGATTGGTCGTATTGAGGTAAGTCAAAAAGTCTTGTAGGGTTTGGCTGGGTCCCTGCCAAACAACAAGAATGTCATCGATGTATCGACGAAAAGTGACAATGTGCTTGGTATACATGTTGGCAGAGGGATCTGCGAAAAGGAGCCGTTCCCACTCCCCCAAGTACAAGTTGGCGTAGGCCGGTGCGCAACAAGTGCCCATGGCCACGCCTTGTACTTGGAGGTAGTGGGAACCATCAAAGGAGAAAAAGTTGTTATTAAGGATAAAATTTAAAGCGTTTATGATAAATGTACAGAGGTCTGTGGGGTATAAAGGGGTGGTGGTAAGTATATGTCGTATAGCTGAAAGTCCTAAGGGGTGAGGAATCGAGCTATATAATGCCTCGACGTCGATCGCGACAAGGAGAGTGTCGGGGCCGACAGTCAAGGAGGACAAACATTGTAGGAGGTGAGTAGTGTCTCGTATGTAGGAGGGAAGTTGAGTAACTAAAGGTTGTAATAGTTTGTCAATGTATCGGCTAAGATTATCTGTAAGGGAGCCTCTGCCGGAAACAATAGGCCTACCTGGTGGTCTGGAAAGGTTTTTATGCACCTTAGGGAGTGCATAAAACGTAGCTATGCGTGGAAATTTAGTTCTAACATAATCACTGGTATTTTTGTCCAAAATCCCTTGTGTGGTGGCAGAATCTATCAATGTATATAATTGTTGTTGTGCTGAAGCAATAAAGGATATGGGGATCTTTTTGTACCATTCCTTATTCTGAAGGATATCATGGCACATTTGGGTATAGTCCTCTCTGTCAAGTATAACTATATTTCCGCCTTTATCAGCTGGTTTTATTATTATCGTAGAGTTGGTTTTTAAATTTTGGAGGGCGAGGTATTGATTGTATGAGAAATTTCTTGCCTTGGATCGACTGGGGTGAATTTGTAAATTACGGATTTCCCGTGTGACTGCCTGCAGGAATAGTGCTGCGCGTGGATTGGTGCTCGGAGGTGGGTAGAAACTAGATTTCTTTTTTATCATTATTTTAGGAGCGGGACGTGATGGGATGGGAGAATCATCCTCAGTGTTGGCTAAGAGAGTGTCAAGATCTAAAGTATCTATTAAGTTGGAGTTATCACTTTCCTCCAAGAGCTCAGTTAGCTGTTTGAGGGCAGTGGTTTCAGCTGCAGAGTGTAAGAGAGAATCTGAAAAGGGGTTAGGTGTGTAGATGCTGTGTAATAAAAGTTTCCGGACAAACAAGTGAATGTCCTTGATAACAGTGAACTTGTCTATGTGAGAGACAGGGCAAAAGGTGAGTCCCTTCTCAAGGACTGAAATTTCATGCTTGGTAAGCGAGTGTTTAGAAAGGTTGATGATATTACAGGAAGATGAAGTTATCTTGGTGTTCTCTTCGTTTGGTGAGAATTGTTGCGTTGGATTCTTTGTGATGCTCGCATAAGGTCTAAAAAATCAAACTGTTGGGAGGAAGAAGGTAAGGAATGTGATCTGGAGGTCTTTGAGGACGAGGAAGCGGCCGACGGGTCTCTAACCGGTGAGTCGTCGGCCGGTCCCTCGGGATCAGAGACTTTATCACTAGAAAGGTTGGGTGTGCGACCTCTTTTGGGGTTGCGTGGACCTCGTGTAGAGTTGGGTTTGGGTGCAACTTGTGAATTATCTGTGTTGTGATCGGCAGTATGTTTGGGAGGCATTGGTTTGGAGGCGAAGCGTGCTGGGGCTGGTGGGCGTGCAGCACGGTTGGCCTCGTTCCATTTATAGGCTCTTTGCTCTTGAAATGCTTTTTTATCGCGGAAGAATTTCTTATCCTTCTGCGTCAGAGTGTCATGGTTAAATTTGTCAAAACGTTTTTTAAGTTGGAGATCCAATGTTTTGTATATTGGATGATCCACAAATTGTATGAGTTGAGTGTTTATTGATGCTAATTTAGCATCAAGGGCAGACATTTGTGTCTCATACTGTTGTATTAAAAGTTTCATTAAGTCAATAGAGCACTGTTTAAGGACACCCTCCCAGGCTTGTTTGAAGTCCGGGGGGATGTCCTGAAACGTTGGAAAAATTTGGACCCTGAGCCCAAAAGGGTTGATACCATGGGCAATGTAGTCCTTGAAGGACTTGATGTGCCAGAAGAGAGAGGCTTTCTTCTGGACAGTATGTGTAAGGTCCACAAATCCATAAATTAATTAGAAGTGAATACACTCCAACAAGTTATTTACATAAACAAACCAAAGGGACATTCCCTTGTTGGAAATGCAAATACTGTAGGTATATATCAAAGTCCAACAGATCCAATATTTTACCTAATGGACAACCTTTTTTTCCCCAACATTTCGTCAATTGCCGCTCAGTCGGCATTGTATATCTATTAGAATGCGAGTGCGGGTGTTTTTATGTTGGGAAAACCAAATTGCCTTTTTGGAAACGCATATACCGACATACCCTCAGTATCAACCAAAAAGACCCTGACCTCCCTCTAGGGCGACACTGTGCAACCGTCCACCAGGACTCAACTCCCCAGATCACATTTAGAGCACTTGACCATATCCCCCCACCTAACCGAGGGGGTGATTATAATAAATCTCTACTTCAAAGTGAGCTTAAATGGATTTTTCACCTCAATGCCACATCCCCCCCAGGCCTCAACGAGGCATTCAACTTCAAACCCTATCTTGAGGGTTTTGAATCAGGGGTGTGTGAACTTGACCTTTAATCTCCTTCCAAATCAAGGCAGGCCCCCGTAAGCATTTTTCACCTTGGGGCCTCTCTTCATTTGTTTCAAATACCCACTCATACAATAACAAGCATATCCCACCTCCATACCTATCTAAATGCATCTGTCTAAATGTTTTAGAATATATGTCTATATTGTACATTGGTTTCATGTCAATGTTTGTACTGTTTTATAGCTATTCTAACTGACCGGTGTAAATTGCTTTTATTTACTTCTTCTACATTTCAATATTGCTGTTCTCTGCTATTTCAATACATTGCCTGTTTCTATCCACTAGGGGGTCTCCCATCCATCTCCATGGTACTGTGACTCATTTGCTAATCTATTGATCCCGTTCATATTGAACCCATTAAGTGTCAATAATCCTGCTATACATTTACATACTTCCTTACGCCTTATGTGGTATTTTTTTCCTGCTTTCATTTGACATATAGGCTGCCCGGCGCGGGTAAGACCATGTGCGCATGCGCGGACTATGTACGGCGCATGCGCAACATACACCCATTGAGGCGCACATCTCCACCACACGCGCCCCTCTGTTTGCGTTCCAGCAAGCAGGGAGGGACCAGTCTGCCCGCGCCGGTGACGCCCCGACGCCGCACGAGGCCACGCCCCTCTGGACGTGATGACGCGCGGCGCCGCCGCCTCTAAGATCTCACCTATAGGGGAAGTACGCGGTGACCTCTGAGCCACCATCCCCTCACCTGGCCTTCATTACATCACACTGCAGCGCATCCAATCTACATCATAGCCTGCACAGCTGATACCTATTCCTACATATATATAAACCGGGTCAATGGCGGGAATAGTTACCATACCCTCCTGCCGGCGTCCCGCTGTACAACACCACAAGATTTCCATTTATCAGGTAATATTACTCTCTTACTCTATGCAGTTTTACTCTGCAGGAACATACGTTCATACCTGACAGCAGCATTAATACCATCCTACCTACTCCCTTTTTATTTCCCAGCCATATACCAACCTCTGGCCTAGGCTTATTGAGCCATTGCAACCTTCCAGTGCATGGCTTGGAGATCTTGCAGCCTCTCAAATGTTCAGCAGCCGTTTGCTTTTAACAGCACAAGACTACTTTTCACTTTGTGAATACATTGAGACCATACCCCTGTACCCCAAGATTACTAGGCAACTAAAGCCGTGTTCTTCAACTTTTTGCAAGTGAGTACCATTACCATGAAGTGGTTCATTTACAGGTTTTCATATGTATTACTCTAAAATGTTGTATACTAATGTACTTACTCTGTTCTATACAGTACTATTGAGCAAACACAGGAACCGTTATTGCCTTGAAAAAGGACGTCCGTCCGAAACATGTCGGCATTTTCCTGAATAGATCTTGATAATATCGCAAGTTAATGTGCAATTTTTTGCAGTCTTTGTACATGTCTATGGTCGCATATTACTCCATGTATGTATACTGTCTTGTAATATTGTATCCCCATTCACCTACTCATGGAAAAGAATTAAGGTTGATTCCCCCAGTGAGATAGATGGAAAACGGTGGTGATCTCATCCCTATTGTATAGATAAGAAAAAATCCCCTAAGGTTGGGACTTTATATAGAGCACCACTCTCACAAGATTTTAATAAATCAAAATATAAATATTTTATTAGTAAAAAAGAGGTATAGAAAATCCTCAATCAATGTTTAGCAGCAGGATGTACCATATAGAATATGCATAGCAATATATATATACATAATAACATACAAAGAAGAAAAATATACAGAAAATTACATAAAAATACAGAACAACATTGAAGAAATCACAAATACGGTACTGGTGTTCTCCCGGAGGTGAGAGTCCCCCGTAAACTCAACGCGTTTCCAGTTACCCAGATATGGGAACCTTCGTCAGGAGTGGGGAGTGAAATTTATAACGGAGAAGTACCTGTCGCTCACATTGGAGACGGCATTCATGGACCGGTGGCTTGTATACCAACAGAGGCGGAGGGAAGGGTGTACGTCCCCCCAAAAAGATAATGTACTAAGAGGATGAAAATGTGGCAGCACACATTAGGTTCGTATCACTGATGGGTGATCCTGTGTACGGGCTTTGTGTCGTAGTAACCAAGTATATACATCACATGTGTATCGTTGAAACAATCATCATCCCCGAGAATTAATGTCTCGGATGGGTGAAAAGGTAATCCCAGTAATGGGTACCCAGAAAGCCCCGTCCTTTATAAGGTGTTCCTCATATGTTTGCACCGTACTGGTCCGACCTTCGGTGTTCCTCTGCTGCCCACCAGCAGAGGAACACCGAAGGTCGGACCAGTACGGTGCAAACATATGAGGAACACCTTATAAAGGACGGGGCTTTCTGGGTACCCATTACTGGGATTACCTTTTCACCCATCCGAGACATTAATTCTCGGGGATGATGATTGTTTCAACGATACACATGTGATGTATATACTTGGTTACTACGACACAAAGCCCGTACACAGGATCACCCATCAGTGATACGAACCTAATGTGTGCTGCCACATTTTCATCCTCTTAGTACATTATCTTTTTGGGGGGACGTACACCCTTCCCTCCGCCTCTGTTGGTATACAAGCCACCGGTCCATGAATGCCGTCTCCAATGTGAGCGACAGGTACTTCTCCGTTATAAATTTCACTCCCCACTCCTGACGAAGGTTCCCATATCTGGGTAACTGGAAACGCGTTGAGTTTACGGGGGACTCTCACCTCCGGGAGAACACCAGTACCGTATTTGTGATTTCTTCAATGTTGTTCTGTATTTTTATGTAATTTTCTGTATATTTTTCTTCTTTGTATGTTATTATGTATATATATATTGCTATGCATATTCTATATGGTACATCCTGCTGCTAAACATTGATTGAGGATTTTCTATACCTCTTTTTTACTAATAAAATATTAATATTTTGATTTATTAAAATCTTGTGAGAGTGGTGCTCTATATAAAGTCCCAACCTTAGGGGATTTTTTCTTATCTATTCACCTACTCATTGATTTTCCCTTGGGCGTGTTGCCCTAAATAAAACATATTTTTTTCACACGCATATACTCTTTATGTCTATCTGTTTAAGCTTCTCTCCGGGGTATAGGCCGTGTTAATGCACACTAGGCCTCACAAATTTGCTGTTTTTGTGGATTGGGTGGCTTTTTGTCCATGAATATATAGAAAATACATTTATTCATATCCATTTATACTTGTAAAAGTCCATATTCACGGACACATCACTACATTTGGATGCAATATTTGTATTTACACTTCACAATGATTTTAAATGATTACTGCTGATCAGCTACTTAGAAATGCGTTATATCACACACAGATTGCACACTGTATGTATGTGCATATTTACATTTGTGTGCACATGTATAATAATACACACATGTCTGCTTTTGATGTATGTTTCTTTCATTTAGTTGTCTAGCAGTAATCTATTTTTGCACCCCCATATTTGTCACAGTCCCAAGTTTTTACCTTATTGTTCACATTCACATGATATAGCTTTAAGTCTTTTAATTTATCATCTCACATATTTTGAACATGTGGTATGGGACACATTTTCCAATGACATCTGAGCTTCAGTCGCACTGTAACGTCCTTTTATTATAGTAATGTTCTGAACAGAACACACTTTTCACCTCCCAGTCATTTACACTTTATGACACATATATCCTTTTTGTATCTTTTATTTCTTTTTCATCAAGTTTTGCCACAGTCACATCGATATCCATACAAAAAATATATATATATATATATATATATATATATTTTTTACATCTATGGACATTTTCAACATATATAGATGGACACATATATGTATTTTACTTTTTTTGCTTGCATACATCATATGGACATGGTAGTAATATTAGGCTGAGAGTTTTTTCAGTGACACAGGTTGAAGGTTCTTTACTGAATGTTTGATGGGGACAGGTCTGGTTCTTGATCAGAGTCAGCTGGCCAGTTCATCCATCAATTGAATTATTCATTAACCTATTAACCAATCAGCTCTAAGTGTGTAACATCATGAAATGTATTTATTTGCCATATTTCTCCATGTGCATTAGCTATGAGTAAGCACTCTTGGTAGTGTGAAATGCATTAGCTATTTTCTTATTTTCTTGCTTTGCTGTGACCTATTTTTGTGTGATTCCATATTTTACCAATAAAGGCTTTTGAATTTTTCTTGGAGTGCGGCCGTTCAGAGTCCTTAATTTGCGTCTTCACATGTGCAGGGTACTGGATGCTGAAATGGTTAGTATGCACTTGGTAGAGGGTGCTGAAGAGTTAACACACGTACTGGGGATTGGCAACAAAAGGTTTTTACATTTCTGCTATAAATTAATAGTAAAAAGGTCAGATGTGAGCATGTAGGCCCTTTACAAAATAATCTAGTTGAGTGGGTGACGCATTTACCCCACGTAGAAGAAAAAGTAAAATTTCCATCTTTGAGTGGTAAAGCAGCAATTCCACATTGGAATGTACACATTTGCCCCATACACAAGAAAAGGTATCCTGCTTTGTGCTGCATTGCAACTGACACATTTTTAATTTTCAATCGTTTTTTATTGAGTTTCAAAACATATAGGTAAGATACAAAGTGTACATTGTATGTCAGTAAATATGTCAACACAGAAGAATACATATACACTGTTGACGTAATCACCAATTAAATGATATATATCATATAATACTATTATCAAAGTAAGATACTACGCAAATTCAGTCAGTACATTAACATAAGTTTATATAAAAGTGTGTATCCTCTAGACACCCCACTGGGGACTCAACTGTGTCTAGGAGGAGAGCGTTGCTGTAATAATGGAGAATATCCAGAAACCCAGTAGTATACTTCAAAACCCAAGGACAAAGGAGTACATCAATCTATTAGACGTAAGTGTTACAGAAAATTAGCAATATTTGACCATTGTTCCCACGGTGCCCACTTGGTTTTTTCTTTGGGTAATTTACCCTCACTGGATGCCATCATTAGTTCATAACTATAATGCAGATTTACCGTTTCCAAAAGACAGGTAATAGATGGAGTTGTGTCTGACTTCCATAATCTAGTTATAGTTAACCTAGCTGCCAATAGGATATGTGTTATCACATGACGAAGTGGATGAGGTATGTCTTCCACAGATAAATTCATGAGAGCTAGACCAGGAGAGGTTGGAATGTCTATCTGTGATATATCTTTTAAGATATGAAAAATGGTTTTCCAGAATCCCTGGACATGGGTACATTCCCAAAATGTGTGAAACATGTTTCCCGTGTTAGAATTACATCTCCAGCACTTGTTAGATACTGTGGGATAAAAGGACGCTAGACGAGAAGGAGTTAAGTACCATCTAAGTGATATTTTTTGAGTTTGTTCCCATAATGCAGAACTTTTCGTGGTTTTGTATATACTACATAATGCTTGTTCCCATTGCGATTCAGTGTAAGACATTGCTAGCTCTTTTTCCCAATGAGTATGTGACGCTGATTTAGTAAATATAAGTTTTTGGTTGAGTGTATTGTATACAAGAGAAATACCTTTTTGTTTAGGAGAGACTGAATGTAGGTGATTCCATATTACTGACGAAATCGTATATAAAAGAGGTTTAATTTTCATAAGGCATTTTAAAAGTTTTGAGTATGCTATAAAGTCCGTTTGGGGTAAATGGAATTCGGATTGTAGGACAGAAAAAGGTTTAAAGGTTTAGGACATGAATCCTTAAACAATTGATTTATGGTTGTAATTTTCCTACTATACCAATGGATTGGAAATACTTCAGGTGAAATGTGATGTAGAACTTCTACAGGTATCTGTATCTGTGAGGTGGTAGGTTCTTGATGAATATTTTGGGTTAGAATTTTCCAAGCTCTGACCGTGGCTGTCATGGTAGGGGGGATTGCTTTTGGCAATTTAGTACCTAATGGTGTGCTCAGTAGCCAAGTTTTTAAACTAGGACTCAGTAATAAGTAAAGTTCTATGATGCACCAACTTTTGTTCGGAGTTTGCTGGAACCATTCATATGCTTGAGTTATGATTGCCGCAGTATGATGCAGTCTATGGAACCCGATCCTCCCGCTAGTTTGTGTTTCCTTAATATAGAGTGGGCACATCTGGGTTTTGTACCATGCCATATACAACGATTAAGTATAGTTTGAAGCGATGTGAAGTAATATTTGGGAATAGGGATGGGGATGGTCTTAAAGAGATATAAAATTTGGGGTAAATGCATCATCTTGAACGCTGCCAATCTACCAGAACTGACACATTTTTAAAAACATTTTTATGCTAAAATGTATTTCAACTTTAACAATGGGCATAGAAATTGCCCAAGAAACAGGGGCTGTAAAATTTGTAAAAAGTACCATGGTATAGGAGTTTGCAGGTGGACAAGCAAGGTGGAGTGACAGATTAGTGTTATGAGTAAGGGGGGCATGGCCCAGCTGAGGTAGTTTGGTCCTGGGGTGAATCTTGAGGACTAGTGTATAGATAGGTTTGGGGTGGCATACCCCTCCTCTTAGCTGCCCCTGTATTACAAGAAAACCGCATAAACGCTAATAATACACTGCTTCTCAAGGTCACTGGCAATGTCCTCCAGCATGAGGTACAGGCTGCGACAGAAGGTGGCTTAGAGGTTGTTAGGATTCAAAAAAGAATCCTCTCTTTTCACACCTTTCCCAGCAATTGGATAATTTGCCCCTTAGTTTAAGGGGTCATTTCAGCGCCCCTCTGACACCCCCATGTCAATGGTGGTGTGTCACATGGATCCTCTTCAGCAGCCTAAAAAGACAGAAAATGTATTCCAGACAATGCATGGAAGATGAATAGAATATGGAAATAGATAGATAGATAGATAGATAGATAGATAGATAGATAGATAGATAGATAGATAGATAGATAAGGTAGTGACACATCCATGCTTGCTATGAGATAACAGGTGAGCTCATTGTTGAAGCTGTAGAAGGACCTGTTAAACACTCCTCCACCTGCTCTTGCTCCCCCCTATCTGTAGACCAGTTGACTTCAGTGTTTTCTCTGAAAAATATTTACTATTCTGTAAAGTATACATACATATTTTACTCATGCAGTGAAATGCACTTACCCCTTTACTTCCTCCAAGTGTGTGACAGTCCATCCCAGTTTTTGTTGAACTGCGATGCTATGTCCACCTACACCTTCTGTTTGTGGATCCAGTCATTATACAGTGGTCCCACAGATCTGGATGTACCTTCACAGCCGCAATAAGATTAGTTTGGGAGACTTCTCTTGCCATTGTGAGTAGAGAGACAGCAGAGCACGCGAGAACATGAAAAGGTAGAGACTACAGGCAAAAAAGCAAAAGACACTGGACAAATAGGCCACCATAAAGAGGTGTTTCGAGGAAAAAAAAATCAATAAATAATTTTTGCCTCTAAAAGAAGCATTTTTGATGCCCTGTGCGCATGAGACCTTAGACCTGTGTTGAAACAAGGCCCATGCCTATATAAGTGATCACGCACGCTGTACACAGCATTACAGTGGGAAAGAGCATTGTGTCAACATCAGAAAAACAGAAGAGGGAAGAAGACCGGGGCCACCGCTAGTAAAAGAGCTGGAAGAAGATAGTGGAGGAGCCCGCAGAAGAACCGGAGAGCGTGAGAAGATACCGGAGAGCGCGGAGAAGAACGGGAGAGGAGGCCGGAGAGCGGGAGAAGTCAGAAGAAGACCCCTGGAGCTGACTAATAAATTACTTTAAAATCCACTTCCGGTCGGGCGCCTCAGGGAGTAGCTGCGTCTCCTCACAGCTCCCGCAGAGCGGTACTCCCGTCTGCCTTGGCACCCGATCCATCCCCAGGCAGCCACCATAAACACAAGAGGGTGACTCCCAGTCACCACAGGAAGCGGCCACTGACGTTTCGCCGGCGGACGCGGCCTCCCTCCGCGGCCGGTGCGCTTTGACCGGCCGCTCTTTGAAATTGAGGCCCCGGCTTGGGCCTACGCGGACCGAAATATCGGATTTTAAACCCGATCCATCCCCAGGCGGCGACCGCAAATTCAGGTGAGTGACTGCCAGTCACCTCAGGAAGCAGCCACCTCAATTTCGCCGGCGGACGCGGCCTTCCTCCGCGGCCGGTGCATTCCGACCGGCCGCCCATTCAAATTGAGGCCCCGGCTTGGGCCTACTCAGCCAGTATCATCCACCTGGGAGCCTAGGCGCTTTGAGCGCACCATCAGACACCTCCAGCGGCCTATTAAGGGGACTATATCACCCCCTCACACAATACCCGGCCTAACTTTGCCCTGAATAGCCTGCACAATAGACGCATGCACGGAGGCACCTGAAATGGACATGTAGTCCGGGAGCTCCGTCCCACCTCAACAGATCAGGCCTCTATAGCGGCACTTCTTCTTGATCTACACCTGGATCTCCCCCAAACGAGCGGAATTTACCTCAGGGAATCACCCGATGTACTCAGGAGCAGTAAGGAGAAACCTGAAGCCTGCTTTTGAAGCTGCCAAGTTTCAGTCAGAGACAGCCAAAATGGCGGCGGCCCCTCACCACTCAGCTCAGCCCTGCCTGCCCTCATATCCCAGCTCACATATAGCTACATCCCCATCCATCTACTACAACCTGATCCCTCTATTGACATCCCTCCTCTGGACCCGTCCTCTCCAGCGTCCACTGCTTCCCTCATTGAACACACCCTGGCAGGTCTGGATTTTTCCCCCATGGAGGCAGGCCCCCCCCAGACGCACTCACAACTACAGCATGGGGATCCGGGCCTTTTACAGAACATTAATGTGACCGATCTCTTTGCCAAGTTTGCAGAACTTCTACGGCAGACTGCACACAAAATAACAAGTGACATTAAAGCTGACCTGCAGCAAATAGGTACCCGCATGGATGTTGTTGAAACACATCTGGACTCCACTATTGCCAGAACTAATCAAAACTCAACCTGCATACAGATTCTGCAGGACCAATTAGAGACTGCCAATATAAAAATTGACGACCTCGAAAACAGGAATAGGAGGTACAACTTCAGAGTCAGGGGGCTCCCTGAATCGTACAAAGATGTTCCCGACACCATTAGATCTTTTATTCAGACCATGCTCCCTGATACACCGCAACACAGATTGGAACTTGATCGTGCTCACAGAGCTCTCAGACCACCTAGAGCTGACGGTCTCCCCCGCGACATAGTGGTTAAACCTCACTTTTACTCAGTCAAGGAGGACATAATGCGGAAATCGAGAACCACACCCAAAATTATGTTTCAGGGCCACCACCTGCAAATTTTTGCAGATTTATCTCCATCTACTATCCAAAAGAGGAGAGCCTTGAAACCGCTTCTTCAAGTCCTGATGGACAGGGAAATCAAGTACTGGTGGCTTTTTCCATTTCAACTTAAATTCCTGCTGAAAGGCAAAGCGTACACCTTTGGTTCCCTGCAAGAGGGAGAAAAACTCTTACTCCAACTAGGCCTCATCAGCCAAGACCCAAATCTTCAACATCCTGGGCCGCACCCTGCCTCAGTGAAAAGACAACTTCCAACCAGCCCCCTGACTCCCGTTTGGGAATCTACAAGATCCAAGAAATCCAAGGAAACCGTACCCCCCTGATTCTGACGCCCGGTCGAACCCTGACCCTCCAACCTTCTCTTCCACCGTTTTAAGGAACTTTTCTGGAAGGACTGTACCCCCCACTTGTGCCACATGAACTGTTCTTCCTTTATGAGTCCCCTATAACTTCTACCGAGACGGTGTCATGAGGGTCACAAGTCGGGAAGGACGCCGCTAGACTTCTTCTCCACCCACATCTTCGGACTTTCTCCCTCCTCACTTCTTCCCCTTCTTCTCTCAAAGTGGAGATGTGGAAAGGGGGTTTTCATGCCCGTTACCCCCTCCTCCCGTTTATTTTTTTTTTTTTTTTCTAGGGACTCGCCCCATCGCCTAGCTATGGCTTGCTGACCATATGTTACCCGAGACCCCTGTAGCCCTCTCTGCTTCCCAACCCGCTTTGTATCCCACTCATTACTCCTGGGATCCATTATTCCCCAGAGATCCAAGTTTATCTATCTGTTTTTGCTTGACTTAACATTTGTTATTATTCATTCATTGATATTAATCGTTCCGTTCAGCATACTCACCTCCAGGCTTTCCTGTTCTCGCCAACGGGTTCAAATGGAGGTGACTCTGTTACGGCTGTACTAGTGCCTTTCTTTTGTTATGCCACGTTGGTTGCTCCAAGAGGCCTACCTGCTGGGGTGGTGTTCATGCACCCCTTCTTGTCTGGTTGCTTGGGTATTTTGCCCTCCGCTAGACAAGCCTATCCTCTGACTTCCAGAGGGATGTTTTTGGTTACTTTGTACCTACCCGTGGAGGATTCTGTCCCCTCCACTCCACGGAGGACTCTCTTGTCCGCCGTCTTTCCTCTCATTCTTTCTTTTCTCTCTCTTAATCAATATATTCACTCTCATATCTTTGCAGGAACTGTCTGGAGGAGGGATACTCACTACTGCCGCACTCTTGCAGGGATCTTTGCTTGGTATACACTTTTTCCTGGTCTTGCTGGACACATATTGGTAAGTGCTGTAGGTTGCCTAGATAGTCCTCCACCTCTGCTCAATGGCTAACGCCCCCTCCATACCACCTCCTCTCAAAATAATCTCCCATAATGCTCAAGGCCTAAACTCCCCCATTAAGCGACGTAAAGTATTCCATTATCTCCAATCACAAAAGGTGGACGTAGCTCTTTTACAAGAAACTCATTTCCCAAATAGATTCTGCCCGTCCTTTATTCACTCTAATTTCCCATTTTTTGCACTGGCCAATGCTGATAATAAAAAACTAAGGGTGTGGGTGTTCTCATTTCATATCTGTATTCAAAGACCCAGAAGGGAGATTTATACTTGTAGTAGGTGTTTTAGATAACCAATTGTACACCTTCATCTCATACTATGCCCCCAACAAAGGCCAACTACGTTTCTTCCAACACCTGTTGAAAACTCTCACACCAAAGCTAGAAGGCACAGTAATTTTTGGTGGCGATTCAAACGCTGCCTTTGACCAGGGACTAGACAAGTCCCGACCCCCGGGAAAACGCCTCACCAGACCTACCAAACAGAGCCTCCGAATAGCCAAGTTGCTTTTCCAACATGGCCTCATTGATATTTGGAGAGAGGTAAACCCCACCATGCGAGATTTCACGCACTTCTCCAACCCCCACAGATCTTTCGCAAGGATTGACCACATCCTTGTTTCTTCAGCTTCCATCCCACTCACGAAAAAAGCTTTCATCAAGGATGTGGTCTGGTCGGACCACTCCATGGTGGTCTTGACACTTCAACGCCCAGTGGGCCACGCACACCACAGACGTTGGAGACTCAACGAATCTATCCTGAGTGATCCTATCAGAGCTACAGAGATTGAAAACATTATTAAAAACTATTTTCCCACCAACGACACGCCTGAAACTGGTCCTACATGCCTATGGGCTGCCCACAAGGCGGTGCTTAGAGGACATCTTATCCAAATAGCCTCCCAAATTCGCAAATCTCACAAAGCAACAATTGATCAGTTGGATAGGGAATATTCAGCATTAGCCAAAAAACACAAGGACAATCCGAATTCTGTCCCCTCTACGAACATGGACGCAGCCAGGACAGCGCTGAACTTGGCTCTGACTACCAAGGCCGAAAAATGGATACGGTGGAACAGAGCCAAATGTTATTGTCAAGGTGACAAAATTGGCTCTATGCTAGCAGGTAGACTCTCACCCAAATTTAGGTCCCCAGCCCTCCCCAAAATTAAAATCCAAGGTGGCACTTTGTCCCAGAACCCCAGACGCATAATGCAGGAATTTCACAATTTTTATAAATCTTTGTATAGTGGAGACCATGGTCCTTCTCAAAAAGCGATCGATAACTTCCTTAATAATATCCAGACCCCTACATTGGAAGACAGGCATAGACAATACTTAGATGCTCCTATCTCAGCGGATGAAGTATGCGCCGTTATTCACCGATTAAAACCTCATTCAGCCCCCGGTCCGGATGGCTTTTCCATTCCCTACTACAAATCATTCGCTATGACAATCGCCCCATTTATGGCTCGCTTCTTCAATGCTCTACGTCAAGGGGGACAATTAGACTCTTCACTCAACATGGCCCACATTACAGTTCTCCCCAAGCCGAACAAAGATGCCAGCTCAGTCAGTAATTATAGACCTATATCTCTCATTAACAACGACCTAAAGATTCTGACTAAAATCCTTGCAGACCGCCTGGCCTCCTTCATCAGCTTATACATTCACAAAGACCAAGTGGGATTCATCCCAGGGAGACAAGGTCCTGATCAGACTCGCCGTGCAATAGATATTATCTCCCTCCTTAATTCTAACTGGGATGGAAGCTCTCCTAAACAGGGTTGCCTACTCTCCCTAGACCTCCAAAAAGCATTCGATTCGGTCCACTGGCCCTACATTTTCAGTACTTTACAACGATGGGGGTTTGGAGACTCTTTCCTCAATGTCATGCATGCCCTTTACTCATCCCCTTCAGCTCAGGTGCGTCTGCGGGGATTTTATTCGGAATCTTTACCCATATTTAGAGGCACAAGACAAGGTTGTCCGCTCTCCCCATTGATATTTGCCATAGCAATTGAATCCTTAGCAATAGCTATCAGAGCTGACCCAAACATTCGAGGCATTCAATGCGGCTCACGTCACCACAAATGTGCTTTATTTGCGGACGACATCTTAATGTTTGTCTCTTCCCCACTGATCTCACTTCCCAACATTTGCCGCCTTCTAGACGACTTTGGAGCAGTTTCAGGCCTTAGGGTCAGCTACAACAAATCTCAGGCCCTTAATATTAACTTACCAGAATCTCTCCTGACCAGGCTTAGGGACAGCTTTAAATTCTCCTGGAGCGACTCTTCAATCTCATACCTAGGGATTAACTTAACCCCCAGAACTGAACTACTTTATCAAGCCAATTACCCGACACTTTACCAAAAACTAGAAGCGGACTTAACCAGGTGGTCTGAGCTGTCCCTATCTTGGCTAGGAAGAATTAACACAATAAAGATGACATTACTCCCCCGCATCCTATATTATTTTAGGGCACTCCCGATCCCAGTTGACAAAACTCGTTTACGGCGTTTCCAAGCCAAAATCATCAAATTTGTATGGGGCAAAGGGGGCCATAGACTCTCTAAATCAATCTTATTTAGATCTAAATTGGAGGGGGGTCTGGGCCTCCCCAATCTGCTTCGGTATTTCCAAGCAGCCCACCTTGCTCAATTATCGATTGTTTACTCTCGCTGGGAACAACCTGACTGGGTCCACATTGAGAGACAGGAGGTTCCACTTCACACGCTCTTTTATGGAGCCCCAAAAAACTACGTCCTCCGATCCTCTCCCCTACTCTATCTCACTCCTATGCTCTGTGGGATGGCTTAAAGTCTAACGACCTACTAACCTCTCGCACAGAACCATTGTCACACATATTCCGTAACCTAGCTTTCCCCCCGGGCCTTGACATTAAAGCTTTCCAGTGGTGGCTTGATAAAGGGTTATACAGAATAGGACACTTCCTCAGACCTATGGGCCCACTTTCTAAGGCATACTGTGTTAGTAAATTGGACATGCCATCAACTGAATTATTCAGATTTTCTCAGATCTCTAACTTCTTGAACAAAAAATGCAAATCATTACCTAACGGGCCCCAAATAACTGAGTATGAAACGTGGTGTGGCCAGACTACTGAGCAGAGGGGAGGAATCTCTGTAATCTATAAAGCACTATCCTCGTCACAGTCCAAGACGCCTTACATGCTAGCATGGGAGGAAGACCTAGACCAACAATGGAACCTTGATACTTGGCATAGACACTTCTCCCGCTCCTTCAAGGGCATCCTCAATCCTTGCCTAATGGAAGCTAGTATTAAGGTACTGTCTAGATGGTACCTGGTTCCCTCAAAGCTAGCTAAAATTTTTCCTTCTGCATCACCTCTCTGTTTTCGGGGTTGTCATTTAAGAGGGGATATGCTCCACATTTGGTGGACCTGCCCCAGAATTCGTCAGTTCTGGCGCAAGATTTTTGTTTGGATCAGCAAAATATCCAAAATCCCAATCCACATGTCCCCACTCATTGCGCTCCTTAATTTCCCGGTGCAGGGAGTATCCAGGAGTACACAACGCCTTATTTATTTTATTCTCCTGGGGGCCAAACTCACGCTAGCCAAGGCTTGGAAACGGCCATATGTCTCAACTCTACTAGCTAAAAGAAAAATCTCATGGATCATGAACCAGGAAAAAATGGCAAGTGTCCTCCTGGATCGCTCGGCCGCATTCACTGCCACATGGGAGCCGTGGGCTACATTGGTGGGAGTTACCATCCCATTTTGACCTCGATTATACCACTCCCATGCACACCCCTCTCCAGACGGTTCCTGCCAACATCTTCCTACTCCTTCTTATCTCTTCTTTTCTTCTTCTTTTCCTTTCCTCCTATTCTATTCTCTTCTTTCTTCTGCTTTAACCACTTCAGCCCCGGACCAATTGGCAGCCAAAGGACCAGAGGTCTTTTTTCAATTTCGCACTGCACTGCTTTAACTGGTAATTGCGCGGTCATGCACTGCTTTAACTGGTAATTGCGCGGTCATGCAATGTTGTATTTGGCGTCCTTTTCTTCCCACAAATAGAGCTTTCTTTTGATGGTATTTGATTGCCTCTGTGATTTTTATTTTTTGCGCTATAAACGGAAAAAGACCGCAAATTTAGAAAAAAAAAGATATTTTCTACTTTTTGTTATAAAAAAAAAATCCAATAAACTCAATTTTAATCAAACATTTGGGCCAAAATGTATTTAGCCACATGTCTTTAGTAAAAAAAATGCCAATAAGCGTATATTTATTGGTTTGCGCAAAAGTTATAGCGTCTACAAACTAGAGTACATTTTCTGGAATTTACACCGCTTTTAATTTATGACTGCCTATCTCATTTCTTGAGGTGCTAAAATGGCAGGGAAGTACAAAACCCCCCCAAATGACCCCATTTTGGAAAGTAGACACCCCAAGCTATTTGCTGAGAGGCATGTTGAGCCCATTGAATATTTTTTTTTTTTAGTCCCAAGTGATTGAATAAAGACAAAAAAAAAAAAAAAAAAAAAAAAAAAGTTGTCACTAAATGATATATTGCTCACACATGCCATAGTTATATGTGGAATTGCACCCCAAAATACATTTTGCTGCTTCTCCTGAGTATGGGGATACCACATGTGTGGGACTTTTTGGGAGCCTAGCCGCGTACGGGGCCCCGAAACCCAAGCACCGCCTTCAGGATTTCTAAGGGTGCAAATTTTTGATTTCACTCCTCACTACCTATCACAGTTTCGAAGGCCATAAAATGCCAAAATAGCACAAAACCCCCCCAAATGACCACATTTTGGAAAGTAGACACCCCAAGCTATTTGTTGAGAGGCATGGTGAGTATCTTACAGCTCTCATTTGTTTTTGAAAATGAAGAAAGTAAAGAAAAAAAAATATTTTTTTTCTTTTTTCAATTTTCAAAACTTTGTGACAAAAAGCGAGATCTGCAAAATACTCACCATACCTCTCAGCAAATAGCTTGGGGTGTCTACTTTCCAAAATGGGGTCATTTTGGGGGGTTTTATGCCATCTGGGCATTCCATGGCCTCCGAAACTGTGATTGGCAGTGAGAAGTGAAATAAAAAAATTACACCCTTAGAAAGCCTGAAGGCGGTGCTTGGTTTTTGGGGTCCCGTACGCAGCTAGGCTCCCAAAAAGTCCCACACATGTGGTATCCCCGTACTCAGGAGAAGCAACAGAATGTATTTTGTGGTGTATTTCCACATATGCCCATGACATGTTTGAGCAATATATCATTTAGTGACAACTTTTTGTAAAAAAAAAAATATATATATTTTTTTTTTTTTTCATTATTCAATCTCTTGGGACAAAAAAAAAAAAAAAAATTTATTGGGCTCAACATTGCTCTCAGCAAATAGCTTGGGGTGTCTACTTTCCAAAATGGGGTCATTTGGGGGGGGGGGGTTTGAACTGTCCTGGCATTTTATGCACAACATTTAGAAGCCTATGTCACACGTCACCCACTTTTCTAACCACTTGTAAACAAAGCCTTTTCTGACACTTTTTGTTTACATGAAAACATTTTTTTTTTTTTTGCAAGAAAATTACGTTGAACCCCCAAACACTATATATATTGTTAAAGCAAAGGCCCTACAGATTAAAATGGTGGGTGTTGCATTTTTTTTTTTCCACACAGTATTTGCGCAGCGATTTTTCAAAACGCATTTTTTGTGGAAAAAATACACTTTTTTTTATTTTAATGCACTAAAACACACTACATTGCTCAAATGTTTGATGAAATAAAAAATATGATCTTAGGCCGAGTACATGGATACCAAACACGACATGCTTTGAAATTGCGCACAGACGCGCAGTGGCGACAAACTACATACATTTTTAAAAGCCTTTAAAAGCCTTTACATGATACCACATTAGATTCACGGAGGAGGTCTACTGCTAAAATTACTGCCCTCGATCTGACCTTCGCGGTGATACCTCACATGCATGGTGCAATTGCTGTTTACATATGACGCCAGACCAACGCTTGTGTTCGCCTTTGCGCAAGAGAAGGGGGGGCAGGGGTGCTTTTTTTTATTTTTTTTTATTTTTTTATTTATTTAGCTTTTTTATTTTATTTTTAAACTGTTCCTTCCATTTTTTTTCTTTTGTTATCATTTTTATTGTTATCTCAGGGAATGTAAATATCCCCTATGATAGCAATAGGCAGTGACAGGTACTCTTTTTTTGAAAAAATTGGGGTCTGTTAGACCCTAGATCTTTCCTCTGCCCTCAAAGCATCTGACCACACCAAGATCGGTGTGATAAAACGCTTTCCCAATTTCCCAATGGCGCGGTTTATATCCGGGAGGGGGGACATTCCCTCCCACTGCTTGTAAAAGCAGTCTAGAGGCTAATTACCCGCTAGAATTGCTTTTACATGAAAGCCGATCACTGGCTGAAAAGAATGATACCAAGATGATACCTAAACCTGCAGGCATCATTCTGGTATAACCATTCAAAGTCCAGCAACATACTGGACATATATTGTAATCTTTTTTTTTCATGCAGCCTCTTGGCTAAACGAAAAAAAGAGATTGATTGGTGGGTATGCCCACCATTAGAATACCTCCCTTCATCCACCCACTTCTAATGATGGGCATACATGCACCATTTATATATGCCGAAGCATGGGGGCATCCTCCCACAAAAGTCATGCCATGTACACACGGTCGCACTTTTCCACGGGGCAAGGCTCCGTCGGAATTTCGACCGTATGTACGCAGCATTAGGAGCCAATCGCTCCTCCGCCCCTGCTGCCCCCATGCTTCGGCATATATGCTCTTTTTTTTAACTGTGGTGGTGAAATCACCTCCTACAGCGTTGGAGTTGCGTCTTTATGTATAGTGGGAGCAAACGCTGTTGCTGTCAAGATAAATAAATCCACGCTGCAACTGAATGGCGCACCTGAAAACAAAAAAATGGTTAACACTAAAACACAGTAAACAAAATTACATACCTGAAAAGCAAGCATGATAAAACATAATAAATCATTGCAGAATAGAATGGAGTAAAAAAAGAGCAACAATAGAGAGAGAATAGAGAGAGAACAATAAAACGACAACTATTTTTTTATTTTTTTGAGATTTACAGGTAAAAAAGCTCCTGACTGTTAGCGACTGAATCAAAACGCTACCACAAAAAAAATGTTAGCGATCGCAGGGATCGGGCCTGACTCTGCGAACGCTGCAGTTATGTGTGCTTAGTGTTTTGTAAGTGACAGTGATCGATCGATACTGCACTTGGGTGGCTGGGCTGGGCTGGGCGGAGGGGGAAAACGCAGGTGCTAGCAGGTATCTGGGCTGATGCCGCTAACAATGCGTTTTTTTTTTGGAACCCTAAACTGCTGGGACGCTAGTATAGATCTGATCAGATCAGATATTGATCTGTTCAGATACTGTACCACTAAGGGAGGTGTATGCTTTGCGCGTGGGTGTTTGCGGTACTGGCACTAACCTGGGGCGACGCAGACCTTATTTGACCCTAAAACCTAATTGATATCACCCGCCGGGCGATCAGGGGGTTAAACCGTTATTGGGTAATAAATGGCGGGTGCCCTGACAGTATAAAAAACAAACTATCTAACCAGCGTCACCCGTAACAGTTATACGGTGATCACTGGTGAAAGGGTTAACTAGGGGCAATCAGGGGGTTAAAACCTTTATTAGGTAATATATGGGGGTACCTGACGCTATATAAAAACCTGCCGGGAACCTAAATAACTAAATAACTAACTGGCTAACCAGCGTCACCAGTGACACTTATACGGTGATCACTGGTGAAAGGTTAACTCTAGGGGCAATCAGGGGTTAAAACCTTTATTTAGGTTGTAATATGGGGGTACCTGACCTATAAACCTATTTATGAACCTATATAAACATGGCGGTTAACCTAAAAAAAAAAACTGGCTACCTAGCGGCACCAGTGACACTAATGCAGCGATCAGAAAAACGATCGCTTAGTGACACTGGCAAAAGGGGGTGAAAGGGTTAACTAGGGGCAATCAGGGGGTTAAAACCTTTATTAGGTAATATATGGGGGTACCTGACGCTATATAAAAACCTGACGGGGAACCTAAATAACGAAATAACTAACTGGCTAACCAGCGTCACCAGTGACACTTATACGGTGATCACTGGTGAAAGGGTTAACTCTAGGTGCAATCAGGGGGTTAAAACCTTTATTTAGGTTGTAATATGGGGGTACCTGACCTATAAACCTATTTATGAACCTATATAAACATGGCGGTTAACCTAAAAAAAAAAAAACTGGCTACCTAGCGGCACCAGTGACACTAATGCAGCGATCAGAAAAACGATCGCTTAGTGACACTGGCAAAAGGGGGTGAAAGGGTTAACTAGGGGCAATCAGGGGGTTAAAACCTTTATTAGGTAATATATGGGGGTACCTGACGCTATATAAAAACCTGACGGGGAACCTAAATAACGAAATAACTAACTGGCTAACCAGCGTCACCAGTGACACTTATACGGTGATCACTGGTGAAAGGGTTAACTCTAGGGGCAATCAGGGGGTTAAAACCTTTATTTAGGTTGTAATATGGGGGTACCTGACCTATAAACCTATTTATGAACCTATATAAACATGGCGGTTAACCTAAAAAAAAAAAACTGGTTACCTAGCGACACCAGTGACACTAATGCAGCGATCAGAAAAACGATCGCTTAGTGACACTGGCAAAAGGGGGTGAAAGGGTTACCTGGGGGGCAATCAAGGGGTTAAACCTTTATTAGGGGGGGGGGGGTAGGGGGCTACCTTGGACCTAAAACTAACTGCCCTGACAGTTATTACAGTCACACTGACACTAAATGCAGTGATCAGTAAATAAATGATCACTGCAATTAGTGACACTGTGACTGGGGGGGGGCAGGGGGTGACCTGGGGGGTGATCTGGGGGTGATCTGGGGGTGACAGGGGGGTGGTTTGTGTGCCTATGTGTACTGGTGTCAGTGTACTGTTGGTGCACTAACCTGTGTGTGTTGACTCCTCGGCGTTCCGGTCTTTCTGACCGGCGCGCCGAGTGTGACATCACTTCCTCTGCCTGTGTTTTGATTGACACAGACAGAGGAAGCATCTGATTCGCCAGGAGCGATCGCGAGGGGGTGGCCAGAAACCACTGGCCGTCCCCTCATCCCGGATCGCTCCTGAAGCGATACCGACCGTCCCCGCCGGCCGGGGGGGGGGTCCGATCGGACCCCCCACGCGCCTGAAGAATGGCACGTACAGGTACGTGGTTTTGCCTGTACGTGCCATTCTGCTGACGTATATGTACATGGGGCGGTCGGGAAGTGTTTTTTTATTGACACTTTTTTCCCTCAGGTGAATGGGTAGGAGTACAATGGGATCTGGGGGCCCCCTTATTAAAGGGGGCTCCCGGATTTAGATAAGCCCCCCACCCGCAGACCCCGACATCCAACGGCCAGGGTTGTCGGGAAGAGGCCCTTGTCCTCATCAACATGGGTGCTTTGGGGTGGGGGGGCCGCAAATGTAAATGTATTTTATTGGGATTTGATGTGTTTGACCAACACAAAGTGGCACATAATTGTGAAGTGGAAGGAAAATGCTAAATGTTTTTAAAATATTTTTGCATATAAATATGTGAAAAGTATAGTGTGCATTTGTATTCAGCCCCTTTACTCTGATATCCCTAACTAAAATCTAGATGAACCAATTGCTTTCGGAAGTCACCTAATCAGTAAGTCCACCTGTGTGTAATTTAATATCAGTATAAATACAGCTGTTCTGTGAAGCCCTTAGAGGTTTGTTAGAGAACCTTAGTGAACAAACAGCATTATGAAGGCCAATGAACACACCAGACAGGTCAGGTTGGGGAGAAGTTTAAAACAGGGTTAGGTTATAAAAATATATCCCACGCTTTGAACATTTCCCAGAGCACTGTTCAATCCATCATCCGAAAATGGAAAGAGTATGGCACAACTGCAAACATACCAAGACATGGCCATCCACCTAAACTGACAGGCCAGGTAAGGAGGTTCACCTTCCAGCAGGACAACAGACCTAAACATACAGACAGAGCTACAATGGAATGGTTTAGATCAAAGCATATTCATGTGTTAGGATGGCCCAGTCAAAGTGAAAACCTAAATCCAACTGAGAATCTGTAGAAAGACTTGAACATTGCTGTTCACAGACACTCTCCTTCCAATCTGACAGAGCTTGAGCTATTTTGCAAAGAAGAATGGACAAAAATGTCACTCTCTAGATGTGTAAAGCTGGTCGAGACATATCCAAAAAGACTTTCAGCTGTAATTGCATTGAAGGGTGATGCTACAAAGTATTGACTCAGGGGGGCTGAATACAAATGCACTCCACACATATTTTTTTTGTAAAATATTTTGAAAACCATTTATCCTTCTACTTCCCAGTTATGTGCCACTTTGTGTTGGTTTATCACATAAAATCCCAATAAAATAAATCTATGTTTTTGGTTGTACCATGGCAAAATGTGTCTGGGGGTGTGTGTAACCAAGCCCCCCCCCCTCCCCCCACTGCCACAATGTTCCATTAGGCCTACATTTTGGTATAATATATAAATATATATATATATACTCTGCTCCAAAAAAATTAAGGAACACTTTCAAAACACATCAGATCTCAATGGGGAAAAATATCATGCTCGATATCTATACTGATATGGACTGAGTAATGTGTTAGGAATGAAAGGATGCCACATTGTTTAATGGAAATGAAAACGATCAACCTACAGAGGGCTGAATTCAAAGACACCTTGAAATCAAAGTGAAAAAATGTTGTAGTAGGCTAGTCCATTTTTCAGTAGTGTGTATGACCCCACGTGCTTGTATGCATGCCTGATAATGTCGGGGCATGCTCCTAATGAGACGATGAATGGTGTCTTGGGGTATTTCCTCCCAAATCTGGACCAGGGCATCACTGAGCTCCTGAACAGACTGAGGTACAACCTGGTGGCATTGGATGGAAACATAATGTCCCAGAGGTGTTCTATTGGATTTAGCTTGAGCATGGGGGCCAATTAACGGTATCAATTCCTTCATCCTCCAGGAACTGGCTGCACACTCTCGCCATATGCGGTCGGGCATTGTCGTGCACCAGGAGGAACCCAGGACCCACTGCAGCAGCATAGGGTCTGACAATGGGTCCAAAGATTTCATCACAAATATGAATGGCAGTCAGGGTGCCATTGTTTAGCCTGTAGAGGTCTGTGCGTCCCTCCATGGATATGCCTCCCCAGACCATCACTGACCCACCACTAAACCGGGCATGCAGAATGATGTTACAGGCAGCATAACATTCTCCACAGCTTCTCCAGACCCTTTCACGTCTGTCACATGTGCTCAGGGTTAACTTGCTCCCATCTGTGAAAAGCACAGGGCACCAGTGTTGGACCTGCCAACTCTGATGTTTAATGGCAAATGCCAATCGAGCTCTATGGTGCTGGGCAGTGAGCACAGGGCCCAATAGAGGATTTCGGGCCCTCAGGTCAACCTCATGAAGTCTGTTTCTGATTGTTTGGTCAGAGACATTCACACCAGTGGCCTGCTGGATGTCATTTTGTAGGGCTCTGGCATGCCTGTTTTGGAGGTCGTCTCCTTGTTGCCCATATAGTGCATGTGTTGCTAATTTCATTAACACCAACAAGGCTACTTAAAGCATAACTCCACTT
The DNA here is from genome assembly GCA_028564925.1 of Lithobates sylvaticus. Taxonomy (NCBI): domain Eukaryota; kingdom Metazoa; phylum Chordata; class Amphibia; order Anura; family Ranidae; genus Lithobates; species Lithobates sylvaticus. Next base: position 311,849,487 of record CM053028.1, on the reverse strand, counting down.
TTGTTGAGAAAAAAACATTCCCCCTGGGTGATCTATGCACATTACAAGGATTATAAAGACCTTTGTTGCAGATTCCTACCTTTTGTTATTCTGGAGAAATCCATGTGTGTTTGTCTGTGCCTCTGTGACGATTGGGTCTAATGGGAGTGGTTTCATAACTATCTATCAGCTGTGGCAGCTGAAGAGCACTAATGAGGAAAGCTGCTGGGCCTGCATCCCTTTAGATGTGTTCCTATTGAAATATCTCACCAAATATATCATGTTTGTTGTAGGGGATGCCTCAAATCTGACTTGTATCTTAGGCAGATTTCTGGGAAAATTGGTGAGCCAATCATACAAGCATGAAATGATGTTTCTGAGGAGTGGTTAGTACACACTCAATTAACATTCACTCACAATATGACTTGTGTCGTAATTGTACATGCTATATTATTTTTTCTTTATTTGCTATTTTTTCCCCCACAAAAGTGGAGTTACCCTTTAACTGACCAGATCAATATCTCAGGAGTTTAATTGACTTGATGCTATACTCTGATTAAAAGGTGTTCCTTAATTTTTTTTTTGAGCCGTGTATATACAGTATATATTGGTATACTATGTAGCCAGGAGCTGGATATCTACTTATTCCTGCAATCAGGAGACATTGTAGGGCATTGTTGCAGGGGGAACTGTTTCCCTCTAGTGTTGAGTTGATGCTGACCTGTTACCTTCTTAATCAGAGACAAGCTAGAGCAAAGCATCTTGGAACATGTAGTCTGTATAGATGGAATTTAACCTCTGGCTGAGTGACGTGGAACTACAACTTCCAGCTGGCTGATGGGGGAGAGCAGACTGCTGGGAAAGACTATAAGGGAGGGATTGGGGCCTGGCATGCTCTCTTGGGATATATAGAGGAAAAAACCACGCTAACAAATGTACATATATGGGGGCAGGCTGCTGCTCAATGTGGGATACACGCACAAGAATACATAGAATAAAAAAGGAGCTGCGCCAATAGCAAATAAAAATACAATTTCATTAAAATAACTATTATAAATGTTGATCCTGAGTGTATCCCAACACATAGGATGACCCAATGGTGAGAACCTTAGCCACACTTAGTCACCCTCAACAGTGACAAGAGGTCCCAGTCTCTGTCCACACAGTAACCAGTCCCCACAATAAAAATAGATGACTCAAAAAGTCCAAATAACAATCATGGGATTCTTCAGGTTAAAGCAGTAATACAGGCAAGGTGATCCTGGCATCCGAATGTAAGTAGAAGGAAAAAACACCTCAGTGACTTGTATCGTATATAGTGATGAACACAGTGCCCGACACTCTCATACATTACCTGCTTACCAGAAAGCAGAGGTAAATGAGCTCTGCTATAACATGAAAAACACGCGTCTGCGATTTCCTAATCCCACGAGTCGCCAATCCTCGTTTTGATACTCTGAGTGGTTAAGTATTGGGGGTCCACTTGATCACATGCGGTCCATATGGGGAATGGAGGAAAAAAGGCAGCCCATAGCCTAAATCTGGTAACACCGGTTTATTAAAACAAATAAAAAGCACTTACATTGATCCCAATGGTAAGGCACATAAAGCATAAAAACGTTGCCGGCCGGCAAGATACAGGAGCCCGTCCTCCTCTAGGTCATGTGATGGCGTCATGCTCTCTTGGGACCTGGCGTGGATCTGTATGCAGGGAATCTGTTGTGGTGTGAGCTTCCGCTGAGTTGCGGCCTGCTTTTCAGAATTAGCCAATGGATATCTGGAGGGACACCTGCGGACAGCTTCCTTTAGCAGTTTGGCGGCAGCCTGGAGGCCACTCAGATTCCATCCATCCTGCAGTGGTATCAGATTCGAGAGAACTTTGGTGTGGTGCGGTGGAGGCCATAAGTCATCTCTTGAGCCACATTCCTGAGAGATCATCTTTATAACCATCATCATCATCATCTCTTGTTCCAGTGTGGTGAGCGGGCAACAGTTCATTCTTATAGACACTGTATATAGACATCATTGTCTCCTGCATTCCTCGCCAGCTTTAGCATTAAGGATCCAGATTAAACATCATAGACACTATATCCAGACATCTTTGCTTTCTATGGTTCCGCTGGTGCTTGTAGTTTCACAAAATATAACATTTTTAAGTCAGTGATCACTGTGAATCCAAGTGAAGTCTAATTTACCTAGGAAGATTGTTGGCTGTTTATGCTCAAGTTATTGGGTCAGTTACTCTGCTTTACCATCCAAAGTTTCTTTGCATGCCATCAAACATCAAATAGCTAGCTGAAGATCAACAAGATTGCCACACAGCAACACAGGACTACTTTCACCTCCCTCCCCACTTCAGGGATTTATTTCATTAAAGCTCATAGAGTTATAATTTACCAAGAACTCTCTGAAAGAGCAAGCTGAATTGCAACACAGTTCTTCTGCTAAAAGTTGTATTTGTTATTTACTGTTCTGCATTTATATGTGAAAGAGCAGTAGAGAGGGGTCTGACACTCATAAGAGCCATTCCTCTGCTGTACTGTAGCTTGTTTACATAGATATTATATGCGCTCAGTTGAGCACAAGGATTACAGTGTTCACTGCTGAATGTTTGGATCTCATAAGTAATTGTTATTTAGTTATAGGTGACGTTTCTGTGTGAGACAACATTTTAAAGTGTAAACCTGAGTTTGACAAGGTTGATTGTTTTCCATTTCATTTCGATAAGTACATTTTGCTGATTTAGTCAATTCTGTGTATTTACTTCTTATTGTTGTCATTTGAAGGGGAAGGTAAAAAAATGTACGAACCAAGGGTGTCAGAGGTAACGGAGGACTCACAGGGTCAGTGGTGTATTGATTTATCTTGCAACCCTCAATAGGGCAGCGCTCCAACTATATACTTGTTAAATTTAAAGTAGATTGTTTAGAGATTGACTGTTCACATTGTGAAGTGTGTGTGGCAGGGTTTACTCAACCCTCAAACAAACTAATGTGCCACAACTGGGTTCTCCAGGAATAGATTATTGTTAAAATTAAATATACATTTTTTTTATTGTTTTGAAGAATAACTAACATAGAATAACACATAAAACATGTATAGCAGTGTTGTAAAGGTTTGAGGTTAGAATTCACCTCCTCCACAATCCTTGAACAGAGAACAGTTCAAACTGTACTGTGTCAGCATGTGATACTAAGGGCTTATTACACAAAGACATGCTGTATACCTATAAGGAAAAAAGGCTGCGCTGAAATTCAGAAATTAAAAAAATATGCGTAATAAATGAATACTTATATTAATAAGTGCTATAAATAGTAGTGTAAATTGAACACTAATAACGTGCAATTAATCAAAAATCACGTAATATTAACAGTCAATACCCAACGTGAAAATGGTGAAAAGACAAATAAATAAAATAAAATAAAATAAAAATAAAATATTATAAATAGTCCACAATTGTGATAAGGTGTCCACAATCAGGTAAGTGGGTAGATCTCCAATCTTCAGTAGTGATACTGCACACAACACCCTCAAAGTAGTGACAGGGTACACCAAGGGGAAATCCTCCACCAATAACACCCGCTGCAGCTTACCAGCTGGCTAGATCTCTTTTTAGGGAGATCCAACGTGCCTATGGCTTATCCCCCAGCCTGGGTCCCTGTACTAAATAGCGTATGGTATATCTCGATAGTCCACTTTAAGGATTCCTGCTTCAATCTCTCATCACAGCCACAGTAGTGTATATTTGTTTAAAGCAAATAGAAGAGAAGAGATCCCATAGCGTAATTCTGTATACAATTTTAATAAAACAAAAGAACATCCATCATGCACTTACAATTAAAATGCAGATAAAAAGCGTGTATCATAGTAACGAGCCGGCCTGCTCTCTCACTGCCCGTCGCTTCCTGGACAGACGGGGAATGGTGGTGACGTCAGCACGCCGCTCAACCCTACGTCGTTTCGTCAAAAGATGACTTCTTCCTGGGGCACGGGCGGCGTGCTGACCCACATGGTAAACACAGCAAGAAACGCCCATCTCTGAGCTCCTGGTTAGCTTCCGCTGATCCAACATTTTGGAGTAGGGCAAATGCCCATAACTCCAAAAATGGTTATAAAAATATCAATGTATATGGGTTACCCACCTCCACATGTTATGAGTGGCCATATCGCACGGCCACTCACTTATGTATAAATGTGACACGACCGGAGACACCCAGCTCCCAGCTTCTGGTTCGCCTCCGCCGGTCCGCCATTTTAGTGCAGGGCAAATGCCCATAATTGAAAACTATGCTAAAAACAGACAACTGACCTTACTCGTTCAATACTAAATGAATGGGTGGCCCTGCTAGACAAATCCCTAGGGAAAAAATAAGCCTTCATTGGAAGACACTCACTTGTTTATATTGAACTGAATATTCACTTTGAACAAAGGGCATATGTCTTTTTTGTTACATTATCCATTGCTGGTTACCTGGCCCCTATTCAAATAATCAACATTCAGAACATAACTACAGCTCTAAAGGGAGAACACATGGTAATCCCTATATATTCATTTACTTCATTATTAAGTGATGTAAAAAAATATTTTTCTTTTCCCTTTTTAAGGGTCTAAATAAGTTTTCTATAATGTCAAGCAATTAATAACTAAAAATATAAAAACAAAAAATATATTTGTATAAAAAATACATTTAATATATCAAAAGAGGAAAAAATATTAGTGGTTCAAATCATGATCGATATCATAAAAAATAAATAAATAAATAAATGAATAAAACAGAAAAAAGAAAAAAAGGAAAAAAAATCCTCATTCAGAGCTAATTTCTCTCCTAATATTTTTCTCACATCCATCCTGAAAAAGGGGATGATGCCGGTTGAAAAAAAATATATATAATCCCAGAATAAAATATAATTTATCACAGGATTTGTAATGTCATCTAAAGAGGATATCGCCCCCACCCTCTAAAGAGGACATCAACATCACAAATTTCAATTACTATCTGCACCCACAAACACATCACGTGTGCGCCCCCCTCCGTACCGAAGAGCTCAGAGTTGGTTCACATCATGAAGGCCTAACTATTGTCTATGAAAGCATTCAAGTCCACATCAACATTAAGACCATATGGGGTGTAACAGCGTACCCTGTGTATCCAGGCCATCTCTGATCTGGACAAGTCCTTCACCAGAGAACTACCCCTCCAATGACCATTGAACTTGTCTATTCCTATAAATAATGTATTTGCAGGGTTACAATCATGATGTAAAGCATAATGCTTGGATACTGAATGGAATCTATATCCGCTCTTAATGTTCGTGATATGTTCCCCCAAGCGAACCTGCATGGCTCGCTTGGTCCTGCCAATATACTGCAGCCCGCATGGGCATTGCAGCAGGTACATCACACCCTTTGAGCTGCATGTGATGAAGGGCTCAATTTTGTATTCTCTCCAAGTACTGGTGGAGATGAATGATTCGGTTTTCCGCTGTTTACTTTTATTCAAGGTACAGATCTCACACCGACAGCACTGATGGTAACCTGAGAGTTGTTGAAAAAAGGATACCTTTTTAATGGGGGGATCCACCACATTTGGTGCTACCCCCTAAAGGGAGCCCCCCTAAAGATTACCTCCAAATTTACTGGAAGAAAGGTTTGGATAATCCTATCATTACGAAACAACGTAGGGTTGAGCGGCGTCCTGATGTCACCACCATTCCCCGTCTGTCCAGGAAGCGACGGGCAGTGAGAAAGAGCCGGCCGGCTCGTTACTATGATACACGATTTTTTTATACATTTTAATTGTAAGTGCATGATGGATGTTCTTTTGTTTTATTAAAACTGTATACGGAATTACGCTATGGGATCTCTTCTCTTCTATTTGCTTCAAAGCTGCAGCGGGTGTTATTGGTGGAGGATTTCCCCTTGGTGTACCCTGTCACTACTTTGAGGGTGTTGTGTGCAGTATCACTACTGAAGATTGGAGATCTACCCACTTACCTTATCACAATTGTGGACTATTTATAATATTTTATTTTATTTTATTTCTTTGTCTTTTCACCATATTCACGTTGGGTATTGACTGTTAATATTACGTGATTTTTGATTAATTGCACGTTATTAGTGTTCAATTTACACTAATATTTATAGCACTTATTAATATAAGTATTCATTTATCACGTAAATATTTTTTTAATTTCTGAATTTCAGCGCAGCCTTTTTTCCTTATTTTTACTTTATTGTGTGTATCTCACATTTGGTTGCAGCAGGAAATTTTTCACATACAAAACAATTAATCAGATCATTTTTATTTTCCACTTACCATTATTTTTTAAGATTATTAGACAGCGCTGTTTTCCCCACGAGATTCTGTATACCTCACAAGTGAGCTAGAGATAGAGATTTGAAAAACAAAAGAATCTGAAAATCCAACTCTAGGCAACAGAAACAATTAACCTTGCAGTACACCCCCCCCCCCCCTCGCAGGAGTTAGATGCACAACTAGTCTATACAACCTGTCCCATAAAGCCGATCCTTTTAGATTATTTTCTGGCTGAAGACTTTCTGACGTCATTATGTATAATACACAACCATCATCTTGCATTGCATTTGAAGACTCGCCCTCATCCCATGAAGCATGAAGTTAGAGAGCCAGTTGCTGGAAGAATGAGAAACTGGGTGTATGTAAGTAGTACTGCTGATTTTAATCCATCTAGGCAAAATAAACATTTAAGTCTTGCAGTGCTGGGGAAGTTCAGCTTTAAAGCACATCTATACTCAAAATAAAAGTTTTATATATTGCATCTTACCAGTTCTTAGGTGTGATGGCTGCATCAACTTTCTTTTTTTCCCTTTTTTTCAACCTGATGATGCTGCCAGTAACACACTTGCTAGTATTGTAGTGGAGAGTGCATTTACTTTCCATGTTTTGATGCATACACAAGCCTTTTAACTGAATTTTCTTGGGTTCCTGTCATGCTCAGCGAATATGAAATAGGATTTTTTTACTTACAGACTTTATATTCGAACAGCACATATTACATCCGGATAATGGAGGGCAATCTCCCTAAGGTGCTGTGTATCAGGATAAAAAGAAGGGAGGACAATGTCCGAGTAAGGTGAGAAGAAGAAACCACCTTGGGAAGAAAATTAGTCTTGGGTTGCAAAACATCGTGTTCTTGTGATGGACAAGAAAAGGGTTCTTTACAGTTTAAGGCCATAAACTGAAAAAGGTGATGGCAATAGGGAAGAGTAAGAGTTGACAGAGAAATATTCTTGGTAGGTTTAAAGGACAGTTTCTGAAGAATCAACAGAATTTGGCTGAGATCCTTTGGTGTCACTGGGGGATGTACAGAGGGAACACTATGAGTGAAATCCTGTCTCAAGGCCTTCAATAAGGAGTGAGCGTCAAGCTTCCTCTGAGAAAGGAACCTTTAGACCTGAAATTTGACCTTTGATGGTACTCAAGGCCAAATGTTCATACAGACCACACTGAAAAAAGACAGGAGTTATCCCATGACAAACGCCAATCCCTCAGGACCTGGACTTCAACAGCTAGGCCATTGCTGATGTCTGATTAATACATCTACCTGGGCCAGTTTGGTGCAATGAGAATCACTGGATAACCTTGTATCCTGTAGGCATGGGGATTCCTGGACTTGGAGACCAACCTGCAACAGATGTCTTGATACATCTTGGTCCATGGTCACTCTCTGGAGTCCAGACATTGGAAGGAAGTCCATCTGCCAATATTTAATGCCTAGGATGTGCACAGCAGATAGGGGTGGAATGTTACCTTCTGCCCAAGTGAGGAACAGATCTGGTTCCTCCCTGATGTTTGATGCAACTCACTGCTATGGCACTGTCTGACTGAATCCTGATTGGATGATCTTGCAGTAGAGGGTTCCAGCAATAACGGAATTGTGAGAGCTCCACAAAATTGATTGGGGAACGAGCTTCCTCATTTCCCTTGAACTGAGAGAGTTTTGAGGACTTTTTCCTTTGCAGCCATTGTGAGAACCTTCCAGTAGGAGGAAGGATTTCCCCAACAACATCACTGCACTAGGCTAGGGCAAGCTAGGTTTTGTAGGTCAGGTGAATGCAGTATTCTAGAAACTTAGCCTGCCATTACCATGCTGCTAAAATGTTAACTTCAACAAATAATTAGGAAGAATGTACTCTTTTGCATCTGACCAACTGGGGACAAAAATATTAATTTAATCCTTGTGACACCTATGTTCCTTCTAGCTCACTAATACATTTATATGGATATAGGGAGAGAGCTTTTTATTTATTATTATAAGTATACAGGATTTATATAGAGCTAACAGTTTGTACAGAGCTTTAAAATATAAAGGGAGACCGCACAGTTACAATACAATAAAACACAAAACTAATTTTACATCTTACGTGTACAGCTTACAATTTACTAGAGTGGGACAAGTGTTACAAAGGTTAAGCTGATGAGTTGATGGCAGAATTAAAAGTTCAGTTGTTAATTGGAGTTGGGATAGACTACCCTGAAGAGATGAGTTTTCAGGGATTGCCTAAAGGTGGGCAGTGTAGGAGATAACCAGACAAATTGAGGTAGTGAGTTCCAGAGTATAGGAGAGGCTCGGGAGAAGTCCTGAAGATGAGCATGGGAAGAGGAGACAAGAGAGCTAGAGAGCAGAAGGTCTTGAGAGGAGTCGAGAGTTCAGCTAGGTCGATATTTGGAGAGAAAAGCGGTGATGTAGCTCAGGGCAGAGTTGTGAATGGCTATCTGTATTGAAACTTTACTAATATCGGGGAAAGCTCTGGTACCTGTTTAAGTTACAATTTATTGTTCCTTGGAGACAGGTTCCTGATAAAACACAGAAAGGCCACACCTAATGAGGCAGAGGTATCTGGGCAAGTGTTCTGAAGCCAGATGAGAGGCCACCACTGTCAGAATTGGCATGCAGGCCTAATAGCATGCAGTTAGCCCAGACATTTTAACTACTTTGAGGAGCCATTCCCTAACTGCTACAAGAGTATTCCAGTTTCAGTGGAGTGCCCCTTTGTCCTTGAGTCTTGGATCCCTACAGCTGTTCATCTGTGTTACCTGAACAACCTAGAACTTCTCTGTGGTGGATGCTGTTTATGAGAATAATTGCAAGTAGCTGCATTCTCAACTGTTTTACTGAAGTATCAATTCTAAGCTTGATTCCTTATTGTTTTAGAGTTATTATTGTGTTACCCTGATGATTAAGTCTCAGATATGTTTCTGTGAATAGCCCATATTTGTGCAACTATCATAATCAGATTCTGCAGTGTGTGCATGTTTTATTTACAATGTTTACTCACTATACTGTATCAGGACAATGGAAACATGAAAAGACTTCTGAAAGCACCCCCTGTCATCTTGTCTTTAATATAAATAGACAAGGTCCTGTAGTCTTCAGAACAATATAGCGGATAACAGTGTCGGACAGTCAGAGAACACAGAAAGTTATCAGCTGACAAGATTTCTGAGAAGACCAATACATATTTTTTACTCTTCTATAACAAAGCACTTTCAAGGATATAGTTACCGTATATACTCGAGTATAAGCTGACCCGAATATAAGCCGAGGCACCTAATTTTACCACAAAAAACTGGGAAAACGTATTGACTCGAGTATAAGCCTAGGGTGAGAAATTTGCAGCTACTGTAAGTGGAAAAGAGGGTCAACAATGCCCATTTTAAGCCACATTGTGCCCATTTGCATGCCTCACTGTGCCGATTTGCAGCCATAGGTCCCCTGAACTTCAAACTTGGTAGTTAAGGGTTCCTAGATGCCCCCTAGCTGCAGCCAAAAGTGGGGTCTCTGGACCCAAAGGGTCCCAAAATGACATTGCTGCAGATGGACACAGTTGACCGACTTTGGGGCCCTGTATCTCGGGGCCACTTGGTGCTAGGAACCCCATATTTGGATATGTTGTAATGTTGGTTCCACTGGGTTTGCACACCAAACATCTAGCACCAAGTGGCCCCGAGATACGAGGCCCCAAAGTCGGGTCGGAAAATGTCAAGCACTTTTCTGCAGCAAAAAATTTAATTTTCCAACCTGACTTTGCGGCCCCATATCTCGGGCCACTTGGTGCTAGGAAATTTGGTGTGCAAACCCAGTGGAACCAACATTACAACATATCCAAATATGGGGTTCCTAGCACCAAGTGGCGAGATACAGGGCCCCAAAGTCGGTCAACTGTGTCCATCTGCAGCAATGTCATTTGGGGACCCTTTGGGTCCAGAGACCCCAAATTTTGGCTGCAGTTAAAAAACCTGACAGGGGTTTTAAATTCCCCCTACTTTGTCTAAAATGACAAAAAAAGTTTGCCTTTAGTTCTACTTTAATTATGCTGTAGATGTATTTTATTTACATTAGCTAAGCCCCTTTCTGTGCATTGCTGAACAGTTACAAATGCAGAAAAAAAAATCACATTAACAAGCACTATTAATGAGAGTATCCAAGTATTTATATAAGTAAAATGTTCTCTATATATCTTGACAACAGATGGGATCAGTAATATGAATGCATATCAAATGAAAAATGCAATTTATAGTATGGTGTATTTATGTTTTATATGGTTTCAAAAAGCATATAAAGCAAATTATATGTAATGTACTACAGAACAGGGAATTAAGTTTTAAAAATTGGATCATTATGCTGAATCATATTGTCAGAAGTTGGTAGAACATGACCTTACTAAACAAGCCAGAAAAAAAACCTACATATGTTAATGGGGAACAAGACATTCTACTAAGCAAAGAAATGAATGCTTAAAAATAATGTAATGAAAGATACAATCTATTACAATTACAAAAAAACTCTGGTAGAGATGAATTTATCATATTATGAGAAAGAAGCAATACAATATACAGATGATATGTATGAAGTAGATCTGAACCCAGTCACTAAAATGTCACATGGGCTTTAAAATGTCAACGTAGTTTCAAAAATGATTCCAGCTTTTAAAAATGGGGCTAATATTAAAAGAATATCTGGAGTTTCTGTCATGCAATATAGACAAAAGGTGGATTAGAGGAGATCAGTAGCATTGAAAGGCAAAAAAGAATAAAAAACAAGGGAAAAAAGTATTTTCTGAACATTGGAAACTTTTATGCTGATTCACTTAACGAGTTTATACTTTTTGTCATTTGAATCGGCTTAGACATATTTTCTTCACATTCATGGAGCGTATTAACTTCAGAGATGGGGAGCTTATATGGTAGCATGTTTCTCCCCTTATTTTGCCAAATTGGGTAAAAAATGGGTGAAACAGTATTTTCTGGGGAAAGAAAACACACATACTGTAAGTTGTTTATAACACACAGTTCTTTAGTAAAATAAATGTCCTCCAGTTTTGATGGCCACATTGGAATTAATGTTCTACTAATCAAATCAGTGTAAAAAAAGTTAAATCTAGAGCTCTCTAGATAGGATATTCTTTATAGTGAAAAGCATATGAAATTGCAGAAGCAAAGAGAAACAGTTTACTGGAGGAAAAAAGCACAGAAAACTAACACTTAACCTGGAATAACTGTTTTTGTGATTTCAGCCTAGAATGACCTTGTGTGTTCAGAATAGAAATCTTGTAATGGCATATGTATCATTTATCCTCAATGATCCTATATACCATAAATGTTGTGGCACACTTGAGTAAATATGAAAAGAGGGATGTACCCGGTTTTCCATCAAAAAATTCAGAAAGAATAGTCTTGGGTAACACTTCCTTAACCTCTTAGCACGGGTGCCTCTGGGCACTTTAAGACGTTTAATGACGATGGGAGGCGGGGCTTAAGACCACATGACCACTGTAATTGGCTGTCACAGCGATCACGTGACCTGAAAACGCAAGCTTTTGGTTATACGACGGTAAGTGTGCCGGAAGCGCGCAGAGAATGCTCTCGGCACAGATGTATGGGCAGCAATTTACAAAAATATGTGGCCCCTCAGCCTTAAAGACCAGGCGCTGAGAGGCCACATATTTGGGTATAGCCGACACCAAGGGATTAATTAAAGTGGTTCTAAAGAATAAACAATTTTTGCCTTACTGCATTCCTTGCATTAAGGTAAAAAATATTTAGGCATCATATTTGGCCCCTTACCCCTGAGCCCTCATTTAATCCAGAGCTGTGCACGTCTGCAGCTCTTCTCTCCCCTCACTTCCATGTCTTATTAGCTTTGCTGGGGCACTGGGAGCCATTGACTCCCAGTGCTGTAAATCAAAGCCAGTAAGGAGGGAGCATGGGGCATGCCTAGTCCTGTTGTGTGTGTCAATGGATGCAGCAGCTGGGGTTGGGCAGAGGCATGCACAAGTGTCCCCATGGGAAGTGGCTTCCTTTAGGGGCACTTGACAGAAAGGAGGAGCCAGGAGTGTCAGAGGGGGACCCAGGAAGGGGAGGTTCAGGGCTGCTCTATGCAATTCCTTTGCACAGAGCAGGTGAGCATAGATTTGTTTGTTATTTTTTTTCCTTTACAATCACTTTAAGTCCTGGATTATGCACAACAACTATTGAACATTCATTTTACTTTTTAGTCTGTATATATTCCTAAATGTTGGCTATGATGATGCTAGTTGCTCTCATGATTTGAACCTACATTGTTATGGGCTGCATCCTTGTTTTATAAACTACCCTAAAGGTTTTCCAGATGATGTTTCTCTCCATTATGCGAGGCTACATCTTTTGGATTTTTATAGATAATTACTTTTATTTTTTATTTGTCTTGGATAGAAGCTATTAGTTCAAAGGCATGTGACTCAATCTGTGGGTTTGTGTTAAGTGAATGTTTAGTGTATGATGATGGATGTGAAAAATAAATGTGTGCCAATGTGTTATAAAAAAAATGGTTATGGCTATAAATATTCTACAGACATGTGTTGCATTCTTATTATGTAATTAGGTGTTTTCTGGAACATAAATTTTAAAGTGGTTGTAAAGCCTTCATGCCTTCACAACCCTAACCAATCATTACCCTTACTGATATGCCCCAAAAGCTAAAAAAAAAATCATCATTTGTATATCTTTTTTAAGCTTTGTTTCTCCCCATCACGTGACTGCAGTCCTGGGTCACTTGCAAACACAGATCAGCTGGTGGACGTGTGTGCATTAATCCCCTAGCCTTGTCATTCAGAAGAAAGAATGTGAGAGGAGGGGGAGATGAGTGGAAGGACTGAGTAGGGTAGAGCTGAGCTGGTTGGCTGGGAAATCTGAGACTGACAGCTGCACCAGTACATGTGACATGCATACGTCACAATAAAAGAAAATGGGAGGGGTGCTGAGTGGAGGAGAGCAGAGCTGACTGGCTGAGATAAATAGGACCAACAATGGAACAGGGAAGTGTCAGTGTGCAGGAACATTTGGCTGTATACCAAGGTGAAGGCAGAGATCATCTGGGCTAGACGGCTTAAGTAGGCAGGACTGATGAGCAGGATATCATCAACAGGTGAGTCTCTGTGGAGAGAAAGAAGCTGGCAGTTAGACAACAGCTGAGCAGACAGCTTTGAGGAGGAAGGGCTGAGCCCAGCCCTGACAGTACCCCCTCCTTAATGACCCCTCCCCCTCGGAGGACCACCAGGCTTGAAGGGAAAACATCTATGAAAATTACGGAGGAGGACAGGGGCATGTACATCGGACGATGAGACCCAAGAGCGTTCCTCCAGTCTGTACCCTTTCCAATGCACCAGGTACTGTATGCGCCGGGGAACCTACGGAGGTCAACAATGGACTGTACCCATTAGACTGCGGGTGATACACACAGGAGAAAGCAAGCTGAATTCCCAACTGTGCACAAAAGGCTAGCCAGAACTGGGACACAAACTGACTACTCCTGTCCGAGACAATCACCTTGGGTAGCCCATGTAAGCAAAAGCCCAAAAATGAAAGCCAGTTCCTTAGAAGTGGGCAACTTCTTAAGTGGAATACAATGGGACATTTTTGAGAACCGGTCAACCAGCATTAGGATATTTGTGTTGCCCTGGGAGTTGGGTAACTCCACAATGAAATCCATAGACAGGTGGGTCCAGGGCCTCTCTCCATTGGGTATGGGTTATAGGAGGCCCACTGGAAGGTGTCGTGGAGTCTTACTCTGAGCACACACAGAACAGGCAGCTATGAAGGCGGTTACATTAGCACGTAGACTAGGCCACCAGAATTGTTGGGAAATGGTCCAAAAGAGTTGATTCCTCCCAGGGTGGCCAGCAGCCTTGGGAGAATGGTAAGTCTGGAGCACAGCAGTATGGAGACTCTCTGGGACAAAGCAGCAGTCACAAGGTTTCTCAGGAGGAGCATGGACCTGAGTGGCAAGAATTTTGTCACCCAAAGGAGAAGTAAGACTGGTGTGAACCGTAACCAGAATACGATCAAGAGGAATCACAGGAATCGGAACCTACTCCATCTTGGAAGTGGAGGAAAATTTTTGTGACAAAGCATCAGCCCGTACATTCTTATTACCAGATTAGAATGAGACAATGTAATTGAAACTAAACAAGAAAAGAGCCCATTGCGCTCTTTTGGGAGAGAGGTGTCAAGCCTCAGACAAGAATGTGAGATTCTTATGATCAGTAAAAATGAGAACTGGCACAGTGGTACCTTCAAGGAGATGTCTCCATTCTTTCAGGGCTAAAATGATTGCTAACAGCTCCCTGTCACCAATCTCATAATTGCACTCTGCAGGTGAAAATTTATTGGAAAAGTAGCCATAAGGATGCATAGTGCTCTCAGAGGTAGGACGTTGGGACAGAAGGGCACCAACTCCAGTCTCAGAAGCATCAACCTCAAGGATAAAGGGTAACGCAGGATCAGGATGTGCCAACACAGGAGCAGAAACAAAGGCAGCCTTGAGACTCTCAAAGGCCTTAATGGACTCTGGAGATCAACTCTGTGGGTTACCGTCCTTTCTGGTCATATCACTCAGGGGCTTGACCAGAGATGAGAAGTAGGGATGGGCCCGGTGTTTGATTTGAACCCACGTTCGACTAGAACATCGGGCGTTCGACCGCTCGTCGAGCCCAGAACAAATTCGTGTGATGCGAACGGCCCACAATGTACTGCGCCAGTCGCAGTGCATTGCCAGGCTGATGATTGGCCAAGCATGCACTGTGACCCTGCATGCTTGGCCAATCATAGAGCCAGCGGCGAGGAGGATGCCTGTGGCCAATTATAGCTCAGGGGGTTTAGTACACGCCCCACACTATAAAAGGCCGGCGCGACGGCGGCCGAGTGTAGTGTGTCCCGCCATTAGTGAGTGACTGTGTCAGTCACATTAGCTGCTGTGATTCATCTGCATTGCTGACAGCATCTGCTGTTGTATTCATTCTGCTGAGTGCACTGCTGCTGAGAGTATCTGCTGTGTTATACATTCTGCTGTGCTGAGTGGTGACATTATCTGCTGTGATTCTGGGGATTAGTCTAGTGTGTGCGTGCTGTTAGTACAGCATTGCAGTAACACATTCAACCACATTTACCCTTCTGGCCTGTTGTCTTCTAAGGCAGCCAGCCAGGCATTTGCAGGAGCTAGCGTGTGTGTGTGCTGTGTAAGTAGAGCACAGCACACAATAAACCACCTCAGCCTCTATCTGCCCTAAGGCCCTGTTGTTGTCATCTAAGGCAGCCAGCCAGGCATTTGCAGGAGCTAGCGTGTGTGTGTGTGTGTGCTGTGTGAGTAGAGCACAGCACACAATAAACCACCTCAGCCTCTATCTGCCCTAGAGCCCTGTTGTTGTCATCTAAGGCAGCCAGCCAGGCATTTGCAGGAGCTAGCGTGTGTGTGTGTGCTGTGTGAGTAGAGCACAGCACACAATAAACCACCTCAGCCTCTATCTGACATAAAGCCCTGTTGTTGTCATCTAAGGCAGCCAGCCAGGCATTTGCAGGAGCTAGCGTGTGTGTGTGTGTGCTGTGTGAGTAGAGCACAGCACACAATAAACCACCTCAGCCTCTATCTGCCCTAAGGCCCTGTTGTCATCTAAGGCAGCCAGCCAGGCATTTGCAGGAGCTAGCGTGTGTGCTGTGTGAGTAGAGCACAGCACACAATAAACCACCTCAGCCTCTATCTGCCCTAAGGCCCTGTTGTTGTCATCTAAGGCAGCCACCACCTCAGCCTCTATCTGCCCTAAGGCCCTGTTGTTGTCATCTAAGGCAGCCGTTAGTGTGTGTGCTGTGTGACTCCAGCACAATATACACTACCCACTACAATGCCTGGAAAACCAACAAGGAGAGGCAGAAAGTCCCGAGGCAAGAAAACAGGGCAAGCATGTTCTGTGTCTAGAGACAACAGTGCTGGTCGTGGACGTGGTGCATCGTCATCAGCACGTGGCCATGGGACACGCTTGTCCTTCTTTTCGGCAG
>CM053028.1:311813518-311832659 GCA_028564925.1 Lithobates sylvaticus | reverse complement strand
CACAAAGTAGTCCATATATTGCTCGCGGACCGCGCGGGCATTTAGAGGGGGCAAGCCTGGACGTGCCACTTGAAGGGCTGTGAGGTCAGCATTTGGAGGGCCCTCCACATCTGGGCCAACGGGCACCACATAGTTCCTGTTGTGTCGTTTTAAAAAGTTGTGCATTATGCAACAGGCAAGAACTATGAGGTTCAGTTTGTATTCCGCCAAGTTAATCGCCGTCAAGAACAGGCGGAAGCGGCTGGCCAGGATGCCAAAGGTGTTCTCCACAACTCTTCGGGCTCTGGACAGCCTGTAGTTGAAGACCCTCTGGTCTGGGGAAGGGCCTCATCAGATGGGGAGTCAACGCAAACGCTTCATCTGCGACAAAGACGAAGGGGAGTCCTTCAGCATTCTCCTCTGGAAGTGGCAAGCACAGACTGCCACTTTGGAGACGCCGGTAGAACTCCGTGTGCGCAATGGCACCACCATCCGAGATCCGGCCGTTCATCCCCACGTCCACATACATAAACTCGTATGTGGCCGACACCACCGCCAACATCACTACACTATTAAACCCCTTGTAATTATAATAGTAGGACCCCGAGTTGGGCGATGGGACGATGCGGACGTGTTTCCCATCAATTGCCCCTCCGTAGTTAGGAAAGTCCCAACGGCTGGCAAAGTGGGAGGCCACAGTCTGCCATTCCTGTGGCGTGGAAGGGAACTGTGGAGTGAAACAAGAAAAAAAAATTAGTCACTTTGCACATAAACATTGCAAGCAGATTAGACAATCAACATCTTGGAACAAGAGCATACTTTAAAATTTTGAGGCTGGAAAGTATTTGCACAGAAAAGTAGAGGGTACCCTTCGCAGATTACTCACCCCCATCAATCCCCCCACTTCTGATGGTCCATTGGCAATAACTTGGGTTTTGGGGGGGGGGGGTGTTGGACAGGTAACCCTCTGCACTTCATTGATTGCCAAATGGCTCAATAATGTGTGCTAGTTTGGCCAGACCCTCTGTACTTAACACTATTGGCAGCCCCCTGGAAAGATAAAATAACATTTCAAAAACCCCCCCCCCCAAAAAAAAGGGACGCACATTTGGACATTCTGAAATTACCAAGCAAGCTAATAGGAGGGAAAGAACACCAAAAAAGAGGAAATGTAAAGTATGGAGACAGCCCCTTGCACTACATGCTTTGCTGAATTCATCCCTAAAGATGCCCACTATAAAGAGGTAAGTATATAGTGTGTATTGACCTTGGAAAAGCCAGCAGATAGAGGATTGGTACCATCTGACAGAGCAGTTGGGGGAGGGGGGTTCCCTAATGAGTTTGCCCCCCCCCCCCCCCACACAAAAAAAAAAGGGGGCTCTACATGAAGTAAACCACACAGCAAACATTTGTGCATTTTTTAGGGGGTGTTTGGGGGCAAACAATACTATGCAGCAGACAAAAACATTGCTTAAGTGACTAGGCCATAGGTGTCTATTGGGCCAGAAGAGCATGCTGGGGAGGTAAGTGAAGGGAAAAATGCATGAAGGAGAAAAGGGGCACAGCATATTAGAACATATTGCAATCATGGTAATTCTGGAAGGAGGACAAAAATAAAAGTCAGTAGCAAACAGAGCATACATAAAATGGAATAGTAAAGGAGAAATGTTACCTTAATATAGTCCTCCTGCAGGACCTCGATGATGGCAGAACAGGTCTCTGGAATAATGATTCCCAGGGCCTGGGGAGAGATACCTGAAGAGAACTTCAAATCCTGAAGACTTCTCCCTGTCGCCAAGTACCTCAACGTAGCAACAAGCCTCTGCTCCGGAGTGATGGCTTGTCTCATGCAGGTATCCTGCCGGCTGATAAAAGGGGTCAGCAAAGCCAAAAGACGGTGAAAAACGGGGTCCGTCATCCGGAGAAAGTTCCTGAAATCATCAGGATTATTCTCCCGGATCTCACGAAGCAAAGGCATGTGCGAGAACTGATCACGCTGAAGCAACCAATTCTTGGTCCACATACTCCTCGTCACTCTGTTCATGGACGGGTCTTGGCTCAAAGCTAAAAGCCCGACACCAATTCCGCATACAGCACGAACTCGGCGACGAGTACGCACGGGAAACATCAATCACAAGCTCACAAAAGGTCGGCTGGTCAGAACGGACAAAACAGAAAGCACCGATAAACAGCAAGGCCTGAAAGAACGAAATGAATACCAGAAACGAGCAGACAATAAGCAGTGCAAATCAAAGCGTCCTATATCAAGATATAGGCCGCAATGACCAACAAATGCGAACTGACTACACGCACTAATAAACATATACGCACGACAAGCACAAACTGAAGAGCAGTAACGATCTGAGTCAGAAAACTGAGAAGCGCGAATCTTAAGTCCCCAAACTTCGACTAACTCGCGATAAACACGGGATCAGCAGAAGGAGCCCAAAGGGTGCCTGACGTGGTGCTGAACTTCCCTTTTCTAGTCTCGTGGAGGACGACTTACGTCACGACGTTCTTACCGACCGGAAATTCTGACAACGTTGTCCGACCGTGTGTACGCAACAACAACATCGGACAAAGTACGACAGACAGGATCTGACCGACATGGTCCTCGGATAATCCGCGCGTGTGTATGGGGCTTTAGACATATATTTTGTATTCAGAGAGAACCTAAAATGCACTTTTGTCATGATTTAAATTCCTGAAATCTTTTCAGAAGGCCCTTATGTGCAATCAGTATATTAAGGTGAAAATAGTGTTTGTATGGTAAACATGACCTGGTAGCTTTGTCTTAGGGAGACATAACAGATAGGGATGAGTTTATTGCAGGCGATGCTTTAACACTATGCTGATTTTCAAGCATACATTAGCTGTTAATTTTCAATGGTGTTATTCTAATCCTGGCTTCCCTACCTGGCTAGTCACTAAGCTGCACCAAGGATCCAGCTAGAGAAGTTTGAATTGTCTGAACTCTAATCCCACAGGTTAAGATTAATTAGGTAAGCACAGAATCTTAATGACAACCCCAGAGCCTGTTTTCTGTTAATTAATAATTCAGTAATCATATCTCCCATATTCCTGTAATTACACGTTTCTCAAATACTGAATCCTTCTTGGAATACTATGCTATCAGAAGAAAAAGCTGAACACCATTCCACCTGGATTGGTATTTCTGGGGGGGAAACCTTTTGTATCTTACAACAGATTTCGTTCTCAAACTAAGGTTCTTATCTGCAATAAGCTGAAACCTAGTAGGTGGACCAAAAATTCTCTACAATAATGCATATCAGATCTTTCATTCTGAGAAACATTGCCACATTTAACCTGTTTATGACCGCCCACAGTCATATGACGGCGGCACGAAACATCTGTTGTTTCCGGGCCGTTGTCATATGCAGCCACTAGGGGGCGTGTGCACATGCCCCCTGCATCACTGGGGACCAGATGCGAGTGCCCGGTGGGCCACGATGTCCGCCGGGCACCCGCGATTGCCCAGTAACTGAGAAGGACGTGGCTCTGTGTGTGTAAACACACAGATCCATGTCCTGTCAGAGGAGAGGGGACTGATGGTGTGTCCCTTATACATAGGGACACCGATCGGGCTCCTCCCCCAGTCAGTCCCCTCCCCCCACAGTTAGAATCACTCCCATAGGGAACATATTAACTCCTTGATCACCCCCTAGTGTATTTTTTATACAGTAATCAATGCATTTTTATAGCACAGATCGCTGTATAAATGTTAATGGTCCCAAAATGTGTCAAAAGTGTCCATTATGTCCGCCGCAATATCGTAGTCACGATAAAAATTGCAGATCGCCACCATTACTAGTAAAAAAAAATTATAAAAATGCTATAAATCTATCCCCCTATTTTTGTAGACGCTATAACTTTTGCGCAAACCAATCAATATAAGCTTATTGAGATTTTTTTTTACCAACAATATGTAGAAGAATACATAACAAATATTGTGTTTTTTTCCAAACTTGTCCCTCTTCTTTTGTTTATAGCGCAAGAAATAAAAACCACAGAGGTGATCAAATTACCACCAAAAGAAAGCTCTATTTGTGGGGGAAGAAATATAAACATTTTATTTGGGTACATCGTTGCATGACCGCGCAATTGTCATTCAAAAAGCGACAGCACTGAAAGCTGAAAAATTGCTTTGTCAGGAAGGGGGTCTTCATGCCTGGTAGGCAAGTGGTTAAAGGGAGTTTACAGCCATGGCCAAACATCTTGAAAATGACACAAACATTAATTTTCACAAAGTCTGCCTCTTCATTGGTTTCAGATCTTTTTGTCAGATGTTACTATGGTATACTGAAGTATAATTACAAGCATTTCACAAGTATCAATAAGCTTTTATTGACAATTACTTGTTGCAGTGTTGACCCTTCTTTTTTAAGACCTCTGCAATTCACCACTGGCA
The DNA here is from genome assembly GCA_028564925.1 of Lithobates sylvaticus. Classification (NCBI taxonomy): domain Eukaryota; kingdom Metazoa; phylum Chordata; class Amphibia; order Anura; family Ranidae; genus Lithobates; species Lithobates sylvaticus. The sequence continues at coordinate 311,828,251 of CM053028.1, read as the reverse complement.
TGCTGTCAATCAACTTTTCCTTAAGTTTATATTTGCAGTGTTGACCCTTCTTTTTTAAGACCTCTGCAATTCACCACTGGCATGCAAGGTGCTTCATCATGCTGAAAAAGGCATTGTACATCACCAAACTGTTCTTGGATGGTTGACAAATGTTGCTCAGAGGATGTTTTTGTACCATCCTGACTGATGGCAGCCCATTCTTGCATAATCATTGCTTGGAGTTTGTCAGAATTTGTGGGTTTTTTTTTTTTGTTTAATCGCCTGTTGAGGGATTGACCTCAAGTTCTTGATAGGATTATGGTCTGGGCAGTTTCCTGGCCCATGGACCCAATATTTTGATGTTTTATTCCCCAAGCCACTTAGTTATCACTTTTGCCTTATGGCAATGTGAATAAGCTCTTAGCAGCCACTTTAAAAATGTGTAATCATAAACAATGTGATTATAATCAAACTAGAAAATGACCAGTGAAAAATATAATCAAATGGCGCTTGTAAAAGAAAAAAATTATATATAAAAACACAAAAAAAATTATATATAAACTGCCAAACTATATAAAACACCACGTGAAATAGTGTCCGTGAGGTGATACCAAACAATCTTCATTAATATTCGTGTAAATTCAAAGAAAAAAAGTGATTCAATCTTCCAAAGAAAAAAAGTCCACCAAAAAATCTTCAATAGAATAATCAAATATGTCTTCCACCACACCAACTCGTGTTCCCTCTCCCAATGAGACCGCACTCACCGGATGATATTGCCTCGCACTCTCGTGGTTGGCAAATAAAGCGATTACCCCACCTGGGTTATTTATGCGATCAATCCAAACTTGTGAACTCCATATGTGAAAACAAATAAAAGATATGCCTCCACATAGCGTGATACTGTGATAAAACTTATTTATTAAAATTCAACATCACTCACACTTCAATGTTTCAACTTACAAAAACACAAAGTGATAAAGCCAAATCCAGCACACAATCCACTGCAACTTTTGGATATCAGATGAGCCGACAGAGCGCACATGTGATCACCAATGGGTGAAATAACTAGGTAGAAAACTGGGTAACAAATGATCTCACCACCCCTCGCAGCTCTACTCCTGGTGTGGGTTCTTTCTCCAGGAGTCACTTCAGTGAGGTTGCCGGGTAGTGATCTCAAACAATAGTGGTAGTAGAGGAGACAGCACACCAATTCAAACGAATTAAACACAAAGATTGAAAAGTTTGAGTATCTCAGTGTCCGTGTGGCTACACCCTTGACATGTTTCGTCGGTATGACTTCTTCAAAAAGGGAGGTTAGCCACACAGACCCTGAACGCTTACCTAAATGATGATGAAAATGGTCACATGATCGCAGTGGACCAATTGCTTATGGAAACTCAGGTGCAGGTGATTCTCTCAATGCCGCCCCCTTGCTCATCCCATTGGTCCGGCTTATGGAAACTCAGGTGCAGGTGATTCTCTCAATACCGCCCCCTTGCTCATCCCATAGGTCCGGCTGGGTCATTTTTATCTCAGGGTTTAAACAGTTCCTACCGGGTGACACCACTGTGTGTGCACCCGTGATGTATATTGCGCATGCGCCGTATACCCAGGATGTGAAAAGATTCTAACCGGGTGACACTACTGAGTGTACACCCGTAATGTGTGATTGCGCATGCGCCGTATCCCGCAGGTCTAGTGCGCGCGCATATCCTGCGCGCGACTCCCTGTCTTCTACCCGCGCATGCGCAATAAAGGGACGCCAGCGTGTGTTGATTAGGACGCGTATGGCATTGCGTCTCAAATAATCAACGGGGTGCGCGCGCCTATCCTGCGCGCGTCACTCAAACTCCCGCCCGCGCATGCGCACTAAGGAGACGCTGGCGTGCAGAGATGTGTGCATATCTACAATGGGCCAAAGGTCCTCCCCCTACATATCCCCGTGACCTGGCGATGATTAATCCGTCACTCATGCCAGTGCCGACGGAAAACTAAACAGATAAGGTCCCATATCTCAAATCTCGTTAAGTAACATCTATGTCTGTTTAGAAGTGACTCCCCACTGCGATCTCAGTGCGCTCAGTCGCCTCATCCATCTACATTAATTGTATGAACTAACATGGCTCAACATTAATTTCTGTTTACAGCAATATTCCACAATTTATATGTATTATTTAAAACATACAACAATAAAAAGTCTGTATTGCAATATCTAAAACGACATAATTCATATGTATTATTAATCAACATATAAAAATAAAGAGTCTGCATTAAAAATCCAACAACATATAATTGCTGCACTCAATGTATATGTTCTCTACATGGTGCAATTACATATGTGTGACCTTAACGTGACATAGATCTTAGAGATTGGCCTTACAGCATCCGTCTACACAGAAAGGGCGGGGGGGGGGGGGGGGGGGGGGCCGGGGAAGGTGTAGATGAATCTATACCAGTCTCTGACCCAGAGCAAGATAGTTAGTAATCATCACTGCTTCTGGTATGAATGAAAAATATATATATATATCTACAGAAGTATGTGGCTAGAACATCACACTCCCGTATATATCCATACATGGATGTAATGATAAAAATAGGCGTAAGAATGTCCATCTGACACCTACTATATATAAAAAAAAGGATTAAAAGGTATATTGGAGAATAGATAAAAAACAAGAGTCTATAGTATATACGATCTATTATTCAACCCGATCATGTACCAACTAATTGATCATGATCAGAAAAGAACATGAAGTGGTGGATCAAACCTCTAGCAACAAGGAAAAACGGAAATATTATTATTAATAATCAAGCAAGATGGACCACGAAAATCGGAAATATTATTATTATTACCACGAAAATCGTAAGTATTGTTATTAATAATCAAGCAAGGTGGACCATATGGACGAATTAACAATAATACTGTCATCCTTAGCTGACCTTTTAGGGTCAAGCTTCAACTTCAGAAATTGTTAATAAAACAGTTGAGGTCCACCTCGATATTCAACCCCCTAGGGCTCATACATTTCATGGAGAAAATCCAGCGGGTCTCCCTCTGTGATAAATCTCTCACCCTATTGGAGCCCCTCCAAGATGGTTTTACTGTGTCTATTCCACAAAATTGAATCAGAGATGGATCACGGTTGTGCTTCTCTCTGAAGTGTAGAGACACACTGTGATAGCGGAACCCTTTTCTGATGTTCGCTAAATGTTCCGCTATCCGTATTCTGAGAAGCCTTTTGGTCCTACCGACATAAAGAAGTCCACACGGACACCACATGAGATAAACAACATGCGTTGTGTTGCATGTGATAAACTCGTTAATGTCGAAGGACTCGCCCTCTCTATTGGAGAAATTGAGTTTCCCTCTATTGCTGATATTCACGGTCCTACAGCAAATGCACTTTCTGCAGGCATAGAATCCCTTGAGGTCAATTTTTGGACCTTGTTTATCTGGGGGATCCAAAATTTTCTTAACAATTTGGTCCCCAAAACTCGGGGCGCGTCTGTAAATGAACCTGGGATATTGATGTAATAACCCTCCTAGATGCCTATCCTGGCACAAAATGTGCCAATGTCTTTTGTAAATGCCCTCTACTTCCTTATACTGTGCATGAAAATTAGAAATAAACCCTAATTGGTGTTGGTTCATGTCACTTCCACTAGGCTCTTTCTTTTTTAGGCACTCGTCTCTAGGTATTTCTGACACATCCTGGATGATTTGTTTTAAGGACTCTTCTTCATACCCTTTTTGTACAAATTTGCTCTTCAATATTTCTGCTTGATCGTGATAATCCGTGATGTTACTACAATTCCGCCTTACTCTTAGAATCTGGCCCTTGGGGATATTTCTGATCCAGGATGGGTGATGGCCGCTTCTAATGGACAGGTAGCTGTTCCGATCTGTCGGTTTAAAATAAACCTTGGTGTTCAGCTCATCCTTATCTTTGAAGATGACTAAATCTAAAAAGTTGATAGTATGGTCATCCACATGATGATCCAATTGGATGTTATTGTTATTACGATTCAACCCCTCCAAAAACTCCAAAACGGATTTATGGGATCCCTCCCAGATGAAGATTAAATCATCTATGTACCGTCTATAGAATTTTAATTGAGGAAGTTGATCTCTGAACACATACCTGTCCTCCCATTCTGCCATGAACAGGTTGGCTAGGCTGGGAGCGAACTTCGCTCCCATTGCCACGCCAACCTGCTGAGCATAAAAGTGGCCATTCCACCAGAAATAGTTATGGGTCATGCAAAAATCGAGCACATGACCCAAAAACTTTTTCTGTGCAAATGGAATATCATCCCTCTTGCTAAGGGCCCAATTCAATGCCAGTGCAGCGTCTTCGTGCTGAATGACAGTGTATAAGGAACGTACATCGGCTGTTACTAGAAATGTATCAGCCGTTGTACTAATTTTAATATCCTTCAGCAGAGATAGAAGATCCGAAGTATCCTTCAGATAAGCTCGCGTACTTTTTACACTGGGTTGCAAGAACTTATCCAAATACTCACCCAATCTCGCCGTAACGGAACCTATACCGTTCACGATCGGGCGAGGCGGTGGTACTTGGCTATTCTTATGGATTTTGGGTAGAGTGTATATTACAGGTATTCTTGATGTACTAGGTACCAAGTACCTTTTTTCCTTAAGATTTAAAGCTTTAATAGCATAGCCCCATTCAACCAAATGATCTAACTGAATCCTATAAGGATCAGTGGGGTCTGCTGTCAATTTGCGGTAGGTGTTGGTGTCTCCCACTAAATTGTCAAGCTGTTCAATGTAGAAGGATCTGTCCATCAGTACAACTCCCCCACCCTTATCCGCTGGACGGACGATGATGTCCTTTCGTTTTTCCAGAGATTTAATACCGTCCTTAATATAACCAGGATTAATGTTTTTCTTTGGAACCAAAGCTTCAATATCTTTCAACACCAAATTTTTAAAAACCTCGATGTAATGGTTGCTCGGGTTAAGGGGATTAAAAATGGACTTATTTCTAAGTCCACTGTCAATCATTTCAGATCTATATGTGGTAGTAGGGCGGTTGATTGCGGGTTGGCTTAGAAAGTACTTTTTCATATTCAAAGTCCTTACGAACTTATGGGTGTCGATATAGACATCAAATTTATTCAAGCCTTTTTTAGGGGCACATTTGAGACCAAGGTTGAGAATGTTAGTCTCATTTGGATCCAATGTTGCTTTACTCAAATTATAGATCCCCTGGTCTAGTTGTCCCTTGCTCGTTTTCTGGAGCTGTTTCCGTCTACCGGCCCTGCATCCCCTGAACCTTTTTGGGTTGTCGAGCTTCCATGTTGTGAGGGTGGGGGTTTGTCCCCTCCCTTCTGTTTCTGCATTTGGGGGTTCTTTTTTGGTGTCCCTCCCCTTCCTCCACGACCCCTCTGTCCTAAAAAAGGTGGGGGTGGGGGGTGTTGGTTCCAATAGTTGTTGCAATGTGGATCTTCCGATCCCCTCCAATACCCATTATCATTAGTATTGTTCCTAGAGTCATAGTTATTGGGGGCATAATGATGTTGCCATTGAGGTTGATAGTAACCTGAATAGTGGACATTCCGTTGAGGCGTATGATCCCTATTCCATCTAGGAGAATGGAATTGGCGGATAGGACTTTCCCTAAAGTTTTGCGGGGACGAATATTGTTGATATGGGTGATAACCAATCTCCGAAAGGTGAGGTCTGTTTGGTGGTTGAGGATAATTGGTTCGATTATTCCTGTCCATGTGATTAGTATCCCCCTGAAAGGGTGCAGGATGAGTGATCTTTCCATGGCGGTTTCCGCCTGGACTACTCTGATTAGTGATTTTTCCTCCTTCCTTCACCAAATTTTTTGCCGATCTATTTTTTACTTGATCATTTTTCTGGATGCTCGGACCTCCCATCTTGGTAGTCTCCCTAGGTACCTCATCATCACCTATACATTGTCCTTGCCATGCATAGATTTTGTGGGACTGAAAGTCATTTACATCCCTGATGTATTTTTTTACTTTCTTTTTTTGTGTATCTTGATCCACCTTATCTAGTTTTTTCTTCATGTTCACATTAAAATCCTTAACTTGGTTTGACTCATTGACAGGTTCTAAAATAGATTGTAAAGCACTAATTTTTTGTTTAATAATATCTAGCTTAATGCGTTTACGTTTTAAAACTAATGACTGTAATTCCTTTCCAGCTTTATTGAAAAATTCCAGCCATTCATCCATGTATTTCTGGTCAGTAAGACCATCCTGAGGTGAAACCTCCCATCTCAGACTCCTAAAGATTAAACCTTCCCTTTCATAATGCTCAAAGGTGAAGATGTCCCACCATGTTTTTAGTTGTTTTTCTAAAAGATTTTCAAGGGTTTTTAAGGAACCTGAAATATCTTCTTCATAGTCAACCATGACTTGATTGGTGGAGAAGATGCTCTCTGGATTCATTTGTCGGCTAGACAAATAATTTATAGCTTCCATGACCGCACTGGGTGAAAAATATATGTATATGTGGTCCAATTGGTAGATACTCTATAATGCCGCTCCTAGAGTGACTACCTACCCTTGCGCCAATTAATGTTGACCAATGTGCAGGTGGATGTGTGTGTGATACACACCTAAAAAATCCCTAAATGTGAATAAGCTCTTAGCAGCCACTTTAAAAATGTGTAATCATAAACAATGTGATTATAATCAAACTAGAAAATGACCAGTGAAAAATATAATCAAATGGCGCTTGTAAAAGAAAAAAATTATATATAAAAACACAAAAAAATTATATATAAACTGCCAAACTATATAAAACACCACGTGAAATAGTGTCCGTGAGGTGATACCAAACAATCTTCATTAATATTCGTGTAAATTCAAAGAGAAAAAGTGATTCAATCTTCCAAAGAAAAAAAAGTCCACCAACAAATCTTCAATAGAATAATCAAATATGTCTTCCACCACACCAACTCGTGTTCCCTCTCCCAATGAGACCGCACTCACCGGATGATATTGCCTCGCACTCTCGTGGTTGGCAAATAAAGCGATTACCCCACCTGGGTTATTTATGCGATCAATCCAAACTTGTGAACTCCATATGTGAAAACAAATAAAAGATATGCCTCCACATAGCGTGATACTGTGATAAAACTTATTTATTAAAATTCAACATCACTCACACTTCAATGTTTCAACTTACAAAAACACAAAGTGATAAAGCCAAATCCAGCACACAATCCACTGCAACTTTTGGATATCAGATGAGCCGACAGAGCGCACATGTGATCACCAATGGGTGAAATAACTAGGTAGAAAACTGGGTAACAAATGATCTCACCACCCCTCGCAGCTCTACTCCTGGTGTGGGTTCTTTCTCCAGGAGTCACTTCAGTGAGGTTGCCGGGTAGTGATCTCAAACAATAGTGGTAGTAGAGGAGACAGCACACCAATTCAAACGAATTAAACACAAAGATTGAAAAGTTTGAGTATCTCAGTGTCCGTGTGGCTACACCCTTGACATGTTTCGTCGGTATGACTTCTTCAAAAAGGGAGGTTAGCCACACAGACCCTGAACGCTTACCTAAATGATGATGAAAATGGTCACATGATCGCAGTGGACCAATTGCTTATGGAAACTCAGGTGCAGGTGATTCTCTCAATGCCGCCCCCTTGCTCATCCCATTGGTCCGGCTTATGGAAACTCAGGTGCAGGTGATTCTCTCAATACCGCCCCCTTGCTCATCCCATAGGTCCGGCTGGGTCATTTTTATCTCAGGGTTTAAACAGTTCCTACCGGGTGACACCACTGTGTGTGCACCCGTGATGTATATTGCGCATGCGCCGTATACCCAGGATGTGAAAAGATTCTAACCGGGTGACACTACTGAGTGTACACCCGTAATGTGTGATTGCGCATGCGCCGTATCCCGCAGGTCTAGTGCGCGCGCATATCCTGCGCGCGACTCCCTGTCTTCTACCCGCGCATGCGCAATAAAGGGACGCCAGCGTGTGTTGATTAGGACGCGTATGGCATTGCGTCTCAAATAATCAACGGGGTGCGCGCGCCTATCCTGCGCGCGTCACTCAAACTCCCGCCCGCGCATGCGCACTAAGGAGACGCTGGCGTGCAGAGATGTGTGCATATCTACAATGGGCCAAAGGTCCTCCCCCTACATATCCCCGTGACCTGGCGATGATTAATCCGTCACTCATGCCAGTGCCGACGGAAAACTAAACAGATAAGGTCCCATATCTCAAATCTCGTTAAGTAACATCTATGTCTGTTTAGAAGTGACTCCCCACTGCGATCTCAGTGCGCTCAGTCGCCTCATCCATCTACATTAATTGTATGAACTAACATGGCTCAACATTAATTTCTGTTTACAGCAATATTCCACAATTTATATGTATTATTTAAAACATACAACAATAAAAAGTCTGTATTGCAATATCTAAAACGACATAATTCATATGTATTATTAATCAACATATAAAAATAAAGAGTCTGCATTAAAAATCCAACAACATATAATTGCTGCACTCAATGTATATGTTCTCTACATGGTGCAATTACATATGTGTGACCTTAACGTGACATAGATCTTAGAGATTGGCCTTACAGCATCCGTCTACCCGATCATGTACCAACTAATTGATCATGATCAGAAAAGAACATGAAGTGGGGGGGGGGGGGGAAGGTGTAGATGAATCTATACCAGTCTCTGACCCAGAGCAAGATAGTTAGTAATCATCACTGCTTCTGGTATGAATGAAAAATATATATATCTATCTACAGAAGTATTGTTATTAATAATCAAGAGGGAACCCGCTGGATTTTATTAACAATGTTTTATTAACAATTCTGAAGTTGAAGCTTGACCCTAAAAGGTCAGCTAAGGATGACAGTATTATTGTTAATTCGTCCATATGGTCCACCTTGCTTGATTATTAATAACAATACTTACGATTTTCGTGGTAATAATAATAATATTTCCGATTTTCGTGGTCCATCTTGCTTGATTATTAATAATAATATTTCCGTTTTTCCTTGTTGCTAGAGGTTTGATCCACCACTTCATGTTCTTTTCTGATCATGATCAATTAGTTGGTACATGATCGGGTTGAATAATAGATCGTATATACTATAGACTCTTGTTTTTTATCTATTCTCCAATATACCTTTTAATCCTTTTTTTTATATATAGTAGGTGTCAGATGGACATTCTTACGCCTATTTTTATCATTACATCCATGTATGGATATATACGGGAGTGTGATGTTCTAGCCACATACTTCTGTAGATATATATATATTTTTCATTCATACCAGAAGCAGTGATGATTACTAACTATCTTGCTCTGGGTCAGAGACTGGTATAGATTCATCTACACCTTCCCCCCCCCCCCCCCCCCCCCCCCCCCCCCCGCCCTTTCTGTGTAGACGGATGCTGTAAGGCCAATCTCTAAGATCTATGTCACGTTAAGGTCACACATATGTAATTGCACCATGTAGAGAACATATACATTGAGTGCAGCAATTATATGTTGTTGGATTTTTAATGCAGACTCTTTATTTTTATATGTTGATTAATAATACATATGAATTATGTCGTTTTAGATATTGCAATACAGACTTTTTATTGTTGTATGTTTTAAATAATACATATAAATTGTGGAATATTGCTGTAAACAGAAATTAATGTTGAGCCATGTTAGTTCATACAATTAATGTAGATGGATGAGGCGACTGAGCGCACTGAGATCGCAGTGGGGAGTCACTTCTAAACAGACATAGATGTTACTTAACGAGATTTGAGATATGGGACCTTATCTGTTTAGTTTTCCGTCGGCACTGGCATGAGTGACGGATTAATCATCGCCAGGTCACGGGGATATGTAGGGGGAGGACCTTTGGCCCATTGTAGATATGCACACATCTCTGCACGCCAGCGTCTCCTTAGTGCGCATGCGCGGGCGGGAGTTTGAGTGACGCGCGCAGGATAGGCGCGCGCACCCCGTTGATTATTTGAGACGCAATGCCATACGCGTCCTAATCAACACACGCTGGCGTCCCTTTATTGCGCATGCGCGGGTAGAAGACAGGGAGTCGCGCGCAGGATATGCGCGCGCACTAGACCTGCGGGATACGGCGCATGCGCAATCACACATTACGGGTGTACACTCAGTAGTGTCACCCGGTTAGAATCTTTTCACATCCTGGGTATACGGCGCATGCGCAATATACATCACGGGTGCACACACAGTGGTGTCACCCGGTAGGAACTGTTTAAACCCTGAGATAAAAATGACCCAGCCGGACCTATGGGATGAGCAAGGGGGCGGTATTGAGAGAATCACCTGCACCTGAGTTTCCATAAGCCGGACCAATGGGATGAGCAAGGGGGCGGCATTGAGAGAATCACCTGCACCTGAGTTTCCATAAGCAATTGGTCCACTGCGATCATGTGACCATTTTCATCATCATTTAGGTAAGCGTTCAGGGTCTGTGTGGCTAACCTCCCTTTTTGAAGAAGTCATACCGACGAAACATGTCAAGGGTGTAGCCACACGGACACTGAGATACTCAAACTTTTCAATCTTTGTGTTTAATTCGTTTGAATTGGTGTGCTGTCTCCTCTACTACCACTATTGTTTGAGATCACTACCCGGCAACCTCACTGAAGTGACTCCTGGAGAAAGAACCCACACCAGGAGTAGAGCTGCGAGGGGTGGTGAGATCATTTGTTACCCAGTTTTCTACCTAGTTATTTCACCCATTGGTGATCACATGTGCGCTCTGTCGGCTCATCTGATATCCAAAAGTTGCAGTGGATTGTGTGCTGGATTTGGCTTTATCACTTTGTGTTTTTGTAAGTTGAAACATTGAAGTGTGAGTGATGTTGAATTTTAATAAATAAGTTTTATCACAGTATCACGCTATGTGGAGGCATATCTTTTATTTGTTTTCACATATGGAGTTCACAAGTTTGGATTGATCGCATAAATAACCCAGGTGGGGTAATCGCTTTATTTGCCAACCACGAGAGTGCGAGGCAATATCATCCGGTGAGTGCGGTCTCATTGGGAGAGGGAACACGAGTTGGTGTGGTGGAAGACATATTTGATTATTCTATTGAAGATTTGTTGGTGGACTTTTTTTTCTTTGGAAGATTGAATCACTTTTTTTCTTTGAATTTACACGAATATTAATGAAGATTGTTTGGTATCACCTCACGGACACTATTTCACGTGGTGTTTTATATAGTTTGGCAGTTTATATATAATTTTTTTTGTGTTTTTATATATAATTTTTTTCTTTTACAAGCGCCATTTGATTATATTTTTCACTGGTCATTTTCTAGTTTGATTATAATCACATTGTTTATAATTCATCTGATCACTCTTCATAACATGCTGGAGTATATGAAAATTGGCAACAGACTTTGTAAAAATTAATATTTGTGTCTTCAGATTATCTGTAGCTGTTTTGCCGAAACACAAGTTTAAGTTGAATATTTCAGTTAGCATGTCTTCAGATTATCTGTAGCTGTTTTGCCGAAACACAAGTTTAAGTTGAAATTTAGTTAGCAGTAGTAACTCATTCATCCTTCCTGCACCTGCTCTTCTATATGGTGTTCTCCTCCCTCCATCCTGCAGGGGGCGATAGAGAGCTGGCACTGACACAGAGAATTCACCAGTCTCAGCACTGCAGGGGAGTGAAGACAGACTGGAGACGGGAGATAGGAAGTAGTTTGTGATCTGTGAGTACAGAGGGAAAGGGGGGACAACTAGGGGCACCTGATGTAAAGAGGGTCTCTGATGGGGGCACCTGACATAAGAGGGTCTCTGATGGGGGCACCTAATGTAAGGAGGGACCCTGATGGGGATACCAGATGTAAGGGGACACTCTGAAGGGGACACCAGATGTAAGGGGACACTCTGATGGGGACACCAGATGTGAGGGTTGAGGAAAGTGGAAAGATAGCGCTAGACCTTTGGGTTTATTTTACTGTTATTGCTATTTTAAGGTATTAATGTTGGTGTAAATGATCTGGTTCTTGGGCAGGCAGCTTCTACACCCCAGAGGATCTCCACAGTCTCTTTGGCTTGTACTGTGATGTAAGGAGGGTTGACATTTAAGCACCATGCCACTGCTAAGAGGTCAAGAAAAACTTTGATGCTTTGTAAATTATGTGTCAATGCATCCTATAATAAATTTGGATGTTAATAAAGAAGCAAAAACATCACTTATAAACTTAAAAAAAAAATGCAAATGAAAATGTACCCAAATCAATTATAGTTTCCTGTTATACATTAGCAGCTATAAACTGAATTTTCTTTCTTTTTCTGCTGTTTTGTAAATGACCACTAACCACCCGACTAACAAACCCTACGTTGATGCTTTAATGCCAGTGACTAACAAGGTTTGCACTGTATGGTAAAAAACATTAATAAACTTTAAATGTAAACGATTGCAGTTGTTAGACACATACCTTGGTGTCCGCAAATGGCCTTTCGATCGCTCGGTAGAAGGTTACAGTTTCTTAATTGAGTATCTTATAGTTTAAAATTTGTTTAACCTTACTAGTTCATATTATTGAACTAGATATTCAACTGAGGTTACATAAAGTCGCCACCTTTCCGTGAAGTACTCCCGTGCCTAGTCTGAGACTTCGTTCAGAGGAAAAAAATACATTATTCGGCCTAATCAAGTTGATGGACAATGACTCCATACAAAAATCAGATAAAGGGCAGCACACAGGGAGCTCATATCCTATCTGTGCTCCCAAAATGCCTGTAATACTCAATGTACCATAAAGATTTTCATAATAAAAGCAGGGGACCGCCAATACAGTTATTTTATCATGACAGTTATATGGAAACTTGGTGATAAGCAGCGCAATAAGCCGCCGATCTGTACTGACATGAGGATAATGTGAGGCAAAACACAGATCTGTCTTGAAACGATAGTCAATCCCAAAATATAGCCTTCTTTTGTTATTCTAAGCTCACAGAGAAATATTATTTTTTATTTTATAATTCAAAATAGCACGATAATATAGACGGTTTAATAAGATCATCGGGTTCATCTATAAGTAAGACGACACAAACATTATTCCTGGATGCTCGGATCTAGTGCTACAGCCTCATAATATTCTTATCATTTACTTCAAACCAGAAGTTATACATTTTCTAATAATTTAAATAGTATTCTCTCGCAATAAATTAAACAAAAGCGCATTAAAACCTTTAAAAACAAAAAACCTACCATTTACCCCGGGGATGAGAGAGAGAGAAAGAGAGAGAAACGGCACCGCTCTTTAATGTCGCGTACACACGCAGGGACATTTGTCCGCCGGGGGAGACCTAGTCAGCGGACAATCTATCTCGCCGGACATTCCAGCTGGGCTACGGCAAGACTTGAAATGGAACGGATCTTGTCCACACACGATCACGCTAAAAGTACGGGGGTTCTTGCGAGTGGAGTAACAGCACGTACCGACGGGAACTACGACATATAAACTATACTAGAAAAATTACTTGCTCCTTGTGTGCCTGCGTCCTTTTTGGTTCGCCGGACCAGTACTCCAGACCGGACCTTATTGGTCCGGCCGGGACTGCAAGTCCAGCCGAATCATTTTTAAAAACAACAACCTTTTACACCTATGTACGCCGGTCTCTTTGGGAAAACGATTCCGTCGACAGGCCCAAACACGAGGGGATTGGTCCGGCGACACTCGAGTCCAGCTGGCACAATCCCTCGGGATCTAGTCAATTCTTGTGTACGCTCGATTAGCATTAGCGTAGTACGGTGGTTTAACACACATGGCTTTATACAGTTTAAAAGTTTTAAACACACTTTATGAGTAGTATAAAACAGGCACACCGCGGAACCGGACTAACAGTTCCGTGCGCTCCTTACGAACCCAATTAAATCCAATGGCGCTGAATGTCTTCGCAACATCAAAAGTGCCTAATTTTAAAGGGTATTATTGCATGTTCATTGTCATTACACAGTGACTCTTTTTGTTAGGGGAACATGGGTCCTGCTGGGGGCACTGTCATCAATGCAAAACTTTTTTTTTATTTTTTAACACCAGGGCGTTTTTATTTTCAGGAGCCCATTGATTTTACTAATGCAAAAAGTGAACCATAAAAGTGTAATCTTCCCTTTACATTTCGTACAGGGGGAATGGATGCTCATCGTATAGCTGTGAAGCGGGCTATAGTTACCCGTTGCTGTACGACCTGTCACCTGCCACAACCGGATACAATTTTTTGGAGGAAAAACAAGCTAATTAAACAATCACTTGCGCTAAATGACTAAGCAAGGCGTACCCGAACAACCACCAGAAGCCCAGTCCTTCCATATGTAAGTCCTTGATACAAACTAAAAGTAATTGCATAAACACACCACCAACACACAAACCACATGCGTGGGTAAGGTCCCCCCCCCCCAATCAACTTACACCAGGCCCTTCATGTCTGCTCTGTGCGTATTAAGGGGAACCCCCCGGCCAACACAAAAAAAGGTGTCGCGGGTCCCCTCAGAATAAACTCCAATAGCAGACCCTTATGGCGAGCAGCCCAGCCTGGCCAGGCGCAGGAGGAACAAAGAGGGGGGAGCGGCGTCGACCCGCTCGCTTCCTGCACCTTCCCAGGCCTGCCCTCACCATTGGGTGGGCTAGCTTTGGGGTCCCCCCCCAAAGCACCTTGTCACATGTTGCTGAGGCCCCAAGTGCCTGTCCCACAACCCTGGCCA
>CM053028.1:311779731-311813018 GCA_028564925.1 Lithobates sylvaticus | reverse complement strand
TTTGAAACAATTGTACCTACTAATTCCAGGTTACAAAGTTAGTAAGGTTAAAAAAAGACACCAGTCCATCCAGTTCAACCTGTGGGTGTGTGTGTGTGTGGGTGTATGTGTTTATGTCAATAGTACATTGTATATCCCTGTATGTTGTGATCTTTAAGGCGCCCATCTCTGACAGTAAAGAACCCTCTATGCAGTTTAAGGTTAAATCACTTATCTTCCAATTCCAGTGAATGGCCGGGTGTTTTTTTAAATTCCCTTTCACTAAAAAGTTTTTCCTTAGGCTAGGGTCACCAGTATGGTATTTGTACATCACTATCATATCCCCTCTGAAGCATCTCCTCTCCAGAGAGAATAAGTGCAATGCTTATAGTCTTTCCCCATAACTGAGATCCAGTCCCTTTATTAGCTTTGTTGCCCTTCTCTGGACTCTCTCCAGTTCCAGCACATCCTTCCTGAGGACTGGTGCCCAGAACAAGATGGCATACTCAAGATGGAGCTGGATGAGAGTCTTGTAGAGTGGGAGAATTATCGTTTTATCTCTGAAGTGAATCCCATTTTTTTACCATGTCAATATTCTGTTGGCTTTTCTTGCAGCAGCTTGGCATTGCATGCCATTGCTGAGCCTGTCATCTACCAGCCCCCCCATTCTATCCTATATTTCCCCAGATGTTCTTCCCCTAGCGAGTAACTTGCATTCATATTTTTAGCACTCAAATGTATTACTTTACATTTTTCAACATTAAACCTCATTTGCCATGTAGTTACTCAACCCATTATTTTATTTAGGTATTCCTGTAAGGTTTCCACACCCTGCAATAAAGTTATTGCCTGCTTAACTTTGTATCATCCGCAAATATTGAGATCGAGCTATTTATCCCATTCTCTATATCGTTTATGAATAAATTAAATAGAATAGGTTCCAGGACAGATCCTTGGGGGACCCCACTTACCACACTGGACCATTCTGAGTACTCACTATTTATTACCACCCAGATCTTCCTGAAGCTCTCCCCAAGTGGGCCTTGGCTCTTGGACAACTCTTTCGATAATTCTTTTTACTACTCTGCGAGGAGCACCTGGTCGTGGCTGGTTCATGGTGAAATTATGTTCTTTCCACTTCCGGATTATGGCCACAACAGTGCTCACTGGAACATTCAGAAGTTTAGAAATCCTTCTGTAACCAATGAATGAATGAATGAATGATTGATTTGTATAGCGCTGCAACTGCGAACTGAATCGCCTCGAGGCGCTTGATCCGACCTGCGTTGATTCCTTCTTAGAAGAGGTAGGTCTTGAGTTTTTTCCTGAAGGCCCGATGGTCTTTTTCCAAGCGGATGTTCGTAGGTAGAGCGTTCCATAGCCGTGGTCCTTGGACTGCAAATGACATCAATATAAAAGTTGGTTACTCTCTACTTGAAAAGATGCCTTTCCAAAATGCCTTTGCACTTCCCTTACATCAATATATCTCATCTCACCATATATATGCAGGAAACAAAAGAGAGAGGGCCACCAATTGTGTACTACTTCGAACAACAAATCTTTTTTCTTTAAAACCAATTCCACTCACATTTAACCACTTCCGGACCACCCACCGTCATTATACGTTGGATATTTGAAGAGGAATATCGTTGTTATGGCAGCAGCTAGCTGCCATAAGCCCGGTATCCTCTTCTTCAGTGAGCGGTCCGGTTTAAGATAAAAGTGGTCTCTGCAGCAGATTCACCATGAGATCACTTTTATCGGCGGTGGGCCGCGATCTGGTACCCTTCGCCACTTACCGGAGCCTTCGGCAGCACTGGAGGCAATTGGATCCTTCCTGTGGCCTGACATGGAGACGAGTGAGGGGAAAATGGTCCCCACCTGTCTCCATATCATTGAAGGGTGGAAGTGACGTCAAAACGTCACTTCCGCCCATAGCTCTTAAAGGGACTTTTTTTTTTTTTTTTTAAATGACAACATTTTTAATATCTTTTTATTGCATTTTAGTGTAAATATGAGATCTGAGCAATTTTTGACCCCAGATCTCATATTTAAGAGGTCCTGTCATGCTTTTTATCTATTACAAGGGATGTTTACATTCCTTGTAATAGGAATAAAAGTGACACAATTAAAAAAAAAAGTTGTAAAAAAATGTAATAAAAGGTAAAATAAATAAGAATTAAAAAATATTTTTTAAACGTGCCCCGTCCCGACGAGCTTGCGTGCAGAAGTGAACGCATATGAAAACGGTGTTCAAACCCCACATGTGAGGTATCGTCGTGATCAGTAGAGCAATAATTCTAGCCCTAGACCTCCTCTGTAACCTAAAACATGCAACCTATAGAATTTTTTAAATGTCGCCTATGGAGACTTTTAAGGGTAAAAGTTTGTTGCCATTCCACTAGCGGGCGCAATTTTGAAGCATGACATATTGGGTATCAATTTACTCGGCATAACATTATCTTTCACAATATAAAAAGGAATTTGGGCTAACTTTACTGTTGTCTTATTTGTGCACTTGTAAGACCGCTGTGCAAATACGGTGTGACAGAAAGTATTGCAACAACCGCCATTTTATTCTCTGTTTGGGGGTTCCAAGTCATTTTCTAGCTAAAAAAACAGTTTTTAACTTGTAAACATCAAATCTCAGAAAGAGGCTTGGTCCTTAAGTGGTTAAAACCTCTTGTAACAAGCATTAAAATGTATATCAAGGGTAGTCCAGTAGCAGTCATCCAGCAATATCACCACCTCCATGCTGGTTAAGTTTGCCTCTGTAGAATCGCCACTCATCCTCTCGACGTTTTCACGTCCCATCCGGTTGCCACGTAGCCACGCACCAACGCGTTTCATCATATCCGGCTTTGTCACAGCTAGCAAACCAGGCAAACTGAAGTTACATCTAGATGTTAAAGGTGTACTCTAATGCCCCGTACACACGGTCGGAAAATCCGACCACAAAATCCATCGGATTTTGTCCGACACTGCTGTTGCATACACATGGTCGGACAAAGGGGGGGGGGGCGTGGCGACCGAGCTCCGTAATGGACGCCTAATCCAGAGCTCCGCTCGGCCGCCGGAGAACATCCGACATCCGTGCCCCAGACCGCCATCCACGGCCAACATATACCTCACAGGCATCCCTCAGCTCTGCTGCATCGGCGGACATGACCCGCCATCGGCGGACATGACCCGCCATCGAAAAAAACCCCAACACCCGCAGAAACTGCAGGAGTTCTTCAGAGCGCGCGGGTCTCCACAAGATGGCGCCGGCGCCTCAGGCATTCAAACGGCGAAGCAGGCCAGGACATCTGACGGCCGCTCCGGCCATCCACAGGCCAGAAACGGACCCCATCTGACGAGCGGATCCTCTTCTGGGATCTCTAGTCCATCCACCAGGAGCCCTGCAAAACAGAAACAGAGGACCAAATCCCCTGTGAGACCGCTGATGGACCCTGAGATGGAGGTAAGCAGACCTCCTAATATAGGGGATGTCACCACACAGCCCTCACAAGACCCCATAGCTGCCTTCCCTACCTCTGACAGGCCAGTTTCAGAAACGGTACTTAAGGATATGTTACTGTCCTTAAAAGCATCCATTCATGCTGATTTAACTGCTGGTATAACTCTTTGCCACAGAGAAGTTCAGGCCCTGGGTGACAGAGTGGATCAAGTGGAGCACAGCCTCAATAGGGTTACCTCATCATTCAACACAATGGTGGATGCACATAGTAACCATAGTGAGGAAATCGCATGGCTTAAAAACAAAGTCGCAGATTTAGAAGACCGATCCAGAAGGAACAACTTAAAAATTAGGGGGATTCCTGAATCTGTACTGACTGCGCAACTACTACCATACGCCCAGGCCTTGTTCTCCACTCTACTGCCTTCCTTGTCCCCTCAGGATCTCATAGTGGACCGTATACACCGTATACCTAAACCATCATTTCTCCCGGAAAACACTCCCAGGGATGTGCTTCTCAGAGTCCACTACTATCATGTCAAGGAACAAATCCTAATTGCATCTCGCAGAGCTGACAATAAACATCCACAATATGCTGATTTGCAAATACTCCCAGATCTATCTAGGCATACTCTCCAGCTACGTCGCAACCTGGCGACAATCACTAAGGCCCTGCAGAACCACAATATTCCACACAAGTGGAAATATCCCACCAAGCTATCAATTACACACAATGGAGCTTCCTTACTTGTCAACACACTGGAAGAAGGCTTAGCAGCACTCCGCCAATGGGGCATACTGCCCGACAATACGTCTCCATCTGCACACAATTCCTCCTCCTCCCCATCTCCAATGCCTGAAGAATGGCAGGTAGTATCCCGCAAAAGGTCCTCAAAAAAGGACACTGGTGGTCACGGATGATAACCACACAACCTATGTCACACTTTTTTCTCCGGACACAGGGGTTATATGTTACGATCCCTGTTTTTTCCCTTCAGAAAGCTGATAGCAGTTTCACCTGCACATGGATCAGTTTATGGATCCTTTTCTTATTGTGTTCAGTATCTACTTACTACTAACTATGTTCAACTTCTGTTGTTTATATATTTTTTTAAGTTCTATCTTTGAAGCACTACAACCGGAACAGGACCACCATACATTTGCAGATTCACCTGACATCCATGATCATCGCCAGATCACACTACTCGGTCGCAGTGAGTATATGCATAACACCGCCCTGCATAATCCACACCAACTGACCCATGCCTATTAACTGCCTATCTATTAATGCCCGTGGTTTAAATCACCCCGCTAAACGACTGTCCATGTGGTCTGAAGCCAAAAAACATAGGGCTGATATATTGTGCGTTCAAGAAACGCACTTCCAGGATACAAAAGCCCCCACTTGCTCCCACAGAGAGTACCCTCATGTATTTTTGGCCAACACTCCTGGACATAAAAAGGGAGGCGTCATGCTCGCTTTAAGGGATACCCTTTCCTTCCAACACAAAGAAACCATCACTGATCCGAACGGCAGGTTTATCATTCTTAAAGGAGACATAAACTCCGTGCCCTACACACTAGTATCCTTATATGCACCGAACTCTCACCAAATCCGCTTCCTTAGCAGACTGCTGAAAAAAGTAAAGGACCACCCTTATGGCTCTGTACTCTTATGCAGTGATTTCAATCTCATAGTGGACCCTAAACTGGACTCTTCTGCTCGCAAAACTAACAGTTCCTCATACCTCAGTAAACTGATGAACAATGCTGACCTGTTCGACATCTGGCGATGCATGCATGCAAATGAAAGAGACTACACTTTTTTTTCACACAGGCATTGCTCATACTCTCGCATCGACCTATTTCTGTCAGACAAATGGTTACTACAAAAAGTTTCCTCGGCTTGTATACACGACATAACTTGGTCTGACCACGCAGCCGTGACCATTACTATTACTGATCAGGTTGTCTCCTGTTCCCCACCCATCTGGCGCACTAACACAAGGTTATTACAAGACCCCCGTACTTCCACAGAGATCTCCAAACATATAAAGGACTTTTTTCTCAATAACACAGATTCTGTCAGTGATCCATTTACCCTTTGGAATGCCCACAAGGCATATATGAGGGGTATCTTGATCCAATTAGGCGCTAGGGAAAAAAGACGCAGAACAGCACAAATCACAGCTATCCTACATGACTTACACACTCTAGAGGATCAGAACAAACAAGCACCGACTACTGCTCTCACTCACAAGATATCCCAATGTAGAGAAACACTTAGGGTAATCCTTTCACAACAATACGACTACCACCTCAGACGCCTGAAATTGACGTCATACGCCAATGCCAATAGAGCTGGCAAATACCTGGCGAACAGACTCAAGAACGCACGTGTGAAAACAAGAATTTCCCACTTGCTTCACCCCACCCTGAAACACAAAATCACCAACCCGCAAGACATTGCTAACCAATTTGCAGACTATTACAGTAGCCTATACAACATTAAGGAAGACCATTCCACGACACAACCTACTCCGGAACTTATACACAATTTCCTAGAAACACTAAATTTGCCCTCTTTATCGGAGGACCAACTTACATCCCTGAATGCACCATTCACAGCATCTGAAATAGCTGCTACAATAGCCACACTACCCCCTGGTAAATCACCTGGACCTGATGGGTTCGCCAATGAATACTTTAAAATCTTTCAGTCACACCTTTCCCCACACCTGCAAACAATCTTCACCAAAGCTGCTGAATCTGCGTCTTTTCCCCCAGAAATGCTGAGGGCTTACGTTGTCACGTTACCTAAGCCGGGCAAAGATCCCACGACCCCTCCCAATTTCCGTCCGATTTCCTTATTGAACACGGACATTAAAATATATGCCAAACTTATTGCAAAACGCTTATCTGATTTTATCCCACTCCTTATACAACGCGACCAGATGGGCTTTGTGAAGGGGAGACAAACCTCTGACGCTACCAGAAGAATCATTAATGTTGTTCGCCATGCTGTACGTACTCAAACGCCTTCTCTGCTGCTCTCTATTGACGCAGAGAAGGCGTTTGACAGGGTGCATTGGAAATACATGTCTATGACCTTATCTAAGTTCGGTTTTTGTGGTACTATACTCAATGCAGTGCTGGCCTTGTATTCTTGCCCATCGGCGCAGGTTTATACCTCCGGCATTTTATCAACCCCCTTTCAGATCACTAATGGTACTCGCCAGGGGTGCCCTTTATCCCCGACAATTTTCAATCTCATGATTGAACCTCTGGCGGAGACCATTAGATCTCACAAGGATATCACCGGTTTTCAACTGGGCTCTAAATCCCACGTTATCAACTTATTTGCTGACGATGTGATACTCATGCTTACTCGGCCTCTCTCCTCACTTCCTCAAGCCCACGACATACTTAAAACCTTCGGAGACGTCTCCTACTACAAAGTGAATTTCTCTAAATCTCTCATCTTAAATATGGGTCTAGCTACTAATGATTGTCTTAAACTACAACGACACCTCCCCTACTCATGGACTGACAAGGGATTACCATACCTAGGTATAACCCTGACTCATGACATCAAAAATATAGTTGACACTAATCTAAAACCTCTCCTAGCCAAGATAGGACCTCAAATTACTAACATTGCCAAAAAAGAATTGTCATGGCTTGGTAGACTGGCAGCATTTAAAATGCTGATACTCCCACAAATTCTGAATGTTTTCAGGGCTATTCCACTCGACATACCCAAATCTTATATAAACTCCCTGTCTAACCTTCAATGGCAACTACTGTGGGGAGACAAAAAAGCCAGGTGTTCACGGACTAATCTACTACCCCATAAATCGGCGGGGCGTGCAGGCCTTGTTGACATACAGGGTTATCTATGGGCCACCAGACTCGACCAACTTAAACACTGGTACCCTTCAGATGACGGGCCACTATGGGTGGACATTGAAACCACCTTAGCTCCCATACCTGATTTACCTACAGTTCTGCTGGGGGACAAATGGCTGCCCTGGAACCTACGGAAGCTGCCCCCTACTATTGCCACGTCTCTACGGGCCTGGAGGTTCCTGCTATCCCGCCACCTCAATAATAGCAAAACTATAGACTACTACCTTCCACTTAATATAATAGAGGCTAACGTCCCTATGTTATCCCTAACGCAACTCTCCTCCCTGGGGGTTAAGTTTGTCCAGGATTTACTCCATGACGACAATCCACTGTCAGCATCGGACTTAATGCCCAAATACAACATGCCTGACTGTATGCTATTCACATGTATAAGAGTAGCACACTTTATGAAGAACAATCCATTTTGTACCCTAGCTCTACCTACTTCGGTGTGGCAACACCTCACCAAAGGTCCACAGAGCAATAAAGGTATAGCAATGTACTACAATCTTTTGCACAACAAAAAGGTATTTGTTGAATCGGTAGCACATATGAAGTGGGACTCCGACATGGGTATCACAATTACAGATGACCAATGGAAATTTGCATTTCACATTATACAAAAATCTTCCCATTGCATTAGCCACTGGAAAACTTCACTTAGAGTTATCAACCGGTGGCAATACACCCCCTGTAGACTTGCGAAAATGTTCCCGGGTACTTCTCCTCTCTGCTGGAGAAACTGCGGTCACAAAGGCCATATTCTCCACATTCTCTGGGAATGCCCTAGTATCACTAGTCTGTGGAACCAAACGTTCACACTCATCTCATCCCTAACGGGGTTGATTACACCTCCCACCCCCACGCTGGCTATACTACTGATAGGTTTGGAAGATTTTCCATACACAATGAGACATGTGTTGTCCCACATTATATTGGTTAGCAGATCCTTGATACTACAACATTGGAAAACCATTCCGACTGTCAATATCACTGATGTCACAAGAAAAGTCCATCAAAACTACACGTTCGAACGGCTCTTGGCAATTAACTCGATTAATTGTTCTAAATTTGATGACATGTGGAAAATATGGACTGACAAATACGCTATTACATAGCTTTCTACATAATTTACTGATGTTTATATGCATTGAATGAGAATGCTGTACATACTCTGGTTCTGTGCTTCTATGTGCTCATGATTTTTGTTTTGTTTTATTTACTTCTTTGTATGTTACAAAACTCAATAAACATTTTTGAATGAAAAAATAAATATTTCTTGGTTTTGGTCTATACAACTAAACGCTACAGGCCACAGAGAACCAGCTTGCATGGACCCATGGAATACAATACTCCTGTGTTCAGATACATATAAATTATGGACCTGTAAGCAGAGAATTGTATTGTCGTGTGCATGAGCCCTTAAAAAAAACAAAATCTAAAAAGGGTTTATAATTCTAGTTACTAGTAAGATATAAAGCAATAGTATATTTATTAGCACAAATATGCACAGACATGTAACAAACAATTGCCCACACATTAAAAAGGTTACGTACTTCTGGACCATTAAAGGTCAACTGCATATTATATGTTGCCCACAATCTCCAAGGTTATATGCATTGCTTTTCTATTCCAATAATAAACATCAGATTCACCTCCACAAAGACAACACCAATTATAAATAACAGATCAAATTATTCAATACAGAGGATGTATCCAGTGATCTGCTGTGTGATTTTCCACCACAATTATGTTTGTACTATTCCTACTCTGACCTAAGGGATAGCACATTGCAAGCATTTCCTAGAATAGCACTTCAGAGCACTGTGCTCAATATACTGTGTTCTAATAAGTGGTATTCAAGGAAAAAGCTTGCAATTATGAAATAAATGCAATTTGTTTAAAAAGCATTTACTTTTCTAAATGTTTTTCTTCAAAGATTTTAAGAGTAATAGTACAAATATTTATGGGCATATTCAAAACAGCACTGTAAAGCCAACATGCAAACTCAATGACCTTAAGCAACCAATCAGCTTTTACTTGCTTAAGGCTCAGTTTCCACTAGTGTGACTTGTCATGCGACTTTGGACACATAAACAAAGACTTGGAGGGCAAACCCTAAAAATGCATTACATTAAAGATGGTGCAGCTATGAGACCATACAAACAGAACAGAAGATTACAGCGCACACATACAAAAAATTACATTTAAATCCTGAAAAGCTATTTAACCACTTCAGCCCCAAAAGATTTGGCTGCTCAATGACCAGGCCATTTTTTGCGATACGGCACTGCGTCGCCTTAACTAACAATTGTGCAGTCGTGCGACGCTGTACCCAAACAAAATTGACGTCCTTTCTTCCCACAAATAGAGCTTTCTTTTGGTGGTATTTGATCTTCTGCGGTTTTTATTTTTTTGCGCTATAAACAAAAAAAGAGTGAAAATGTTGAAAAAAAACACAATATTTTGTAGTTTTTGCATTAAAAAAATATCCCCAATTTTTTTACATATTTTTGGTAATAAAAATTGCAATAGACATATATTGATTGGTTTGCGCAAAAGTTATAGCATTTACAAAATAGGGGAAAGATTTATGACATTTTTATTATTATTATTTTTACTAGTAATGGTGGTGATCATTGGGACTGCGACATTATGGCGGACAGATCAGACACTTTTGACACATTTTTGGGACCATTGACAATTATACAGCAATCAGTGCTATAAAAATGCACTGATTACTGTGTAAAGGTCACTGGCAGGGAAAGCGGTTAACACTAGCGGGCGATCAAGGATTTAACTGTGTTCCCTCATGTGTGTTCTAACTGTAGGGGGGTGAGAGTGACTAGAGGAGAAGACAAATCGTTGCTATTAGGAACACACAATCTCTCTCTCCTCTCCTTGCAGAGGGGATTTGTGTGTTTACACACATACGTCCCTGTTCTGGCTCTCGTGCCTCTCATGTCATCGTGACCTCCAGCTACGTGCATCGGCACCCCCACAGTGCAGCCGGTGCACATAAGTGCCTACTATTCCGCTTAAAGGAGCCGACGTACAGCTACGATGGTTCGCGGGAACATACCGACCTGCCGCAGTATAAAGATGACCGCTGGACGTCAAATGGTTAAAACACCTGAACATATTCAGCAAATAAGCAAAAATATGGAGATTTGGTCAAACCATATGGTCATATGGAGCTTAAGCCCACTACTGCGTCAAAGTACCCCATTATCAGTGGGTCCTACACTATTCATAGAATGAAAGATCCTGCTTCTCAACCATGGGAGAAATACACGCCTCTTTATAGGAGAATTAAGATGACTCCTCCTATAACAGAGGTGGACACTAATTAGAGGTAATGGCAGGAGGATGGGGTGCTCCAGCCCAAGGGATCTGGTCAGGACCCATACAGTAGACAAACAAAGACTTGGGGGGCACACCCTAAAATGCATTACATTAAAGATGGTGCAGCTATAAGACTATATTGCTGAATATGCTCAGGTGTTTTAAATAGCCTTGCAGGATTTAAATGTAATTTTTGTATGTTTGCGCTGTAATCTTCTGTGCTGTTTGGACACATAAAGTCGCATGAAAAGTCACATCCCATTGATTTCAATGACACCCGTTTCCATTGATGCGACTTAAAGTTGCAGCGACTTTGAAAAGGTTCCTGCACTACTTTGATGCAACTTTTGATGCAACTTTGATCCAGAGACTGTAAAGTTGGGCTAAAGTCGCAAAGTCGCACTCCAAAGTCACACTCTAAATTGCGTGACCTTGGGGGTTGCAATAGTGGAAACTTTTTTAGAGAAACATGATGATTTTGTTTACTAACTTCTCTTTCTGAAGATGCTAGTTGCCTGATGGTTATACTGGCTTTTGGCTCAGTAGTACAGGTCGCTAATTTAGAACAAGTATGCACATACATACTCTAATATTTTGTTTACTGTCCCTGGTCAGTGAAACAGAACATATGAAGACCAGTATATGAGCATTAGAGCCAGTCAACTAGCATTTGCAGAAAGAAGGCGTCAATGGAAAACTCTATTTTTACTCAAAAAAGATTTATGTCCAGAATGATTGCTATGGGTGTGTGCACTATACACTTGCCTTATTCATGTAGTTTGCTGCTGGCTTTTTTAATAAAACGTAAAAGGAACATAGGTGTAGTGTAATGTACAGCAACCCATTCTGCCAAGCAGAAGTCCTCTTATACTAGTGTAACTTTGTAGTTTGTAGTGAAATCAGGCCATTACCAAATGGATTCTGATTGGCTGCTATAGGTACTGCATTTTGCACATAGTTCTTTTTTTTTTTTTATTGTTTTTGTTTTTCTATTAAATTTCATTTTCATTTTCAATTCATTGGTAATGAGTGGAGAGATGGATTTAAGAAGGCATATTAGGGCATTAAAATACCAACATGATGAGAATATTATCAGGTGGTTGTAAGTTAGGTGCCCTTATTTGGAAAGAAAAGGACTCTGATTCATATGCTTGTCATTGATAATTCCCTTAGATTATGTAACTTCAAAGAACACTATCCAAGAAGGATTATATATGAGTGAAATCAAAAGTAAATATTTGATGTAAGAAAGTGTACTTTGCTTCATGTTAAAGAAAAAAAGATGAAACTGAAAATTTCACTATGTATTGAACCTTTTCCAATTAATATCAAATCTATTAAAACTGAGAATGCTAACACCTATTCACATTAGTATGCATTACCACATACCATATATAACTGTATTTTTAGATATAATGCTGTGAAAAAGTATTTGCCCCTTCTTGATTTTGAATTTTTTTGCATATTTCTCACACTTAAATGATTCAGATCAAACAAATTTTAATATTACACAAAGATAACCCGAGGAAATCCAAGATGCAGTTTTTAAATTATTATTTCATTTATTAATGGAAAATAGCTGTTCAAACCTGCCTGACCCTATGTGAAAAAGTAATTGCCCCCGCCCATGCTGACTCATGGATGAACTGTGATTAACCACAATATTTTGGAAAGCTGAGTTAAATTTCACTTGCCACACCCAGGCCTGATTACTGCCAGACCTGTTGAATCAAGAAATCACATAAATAGAAGATGCCTGACAAAGTGAAGCATGCTAACAGATCACAAAAAGCCACACATCATGCCACAATCTAAAAAAATTCAAGAACAGATTAGAAACAAACATGTATCGGTCTAGGGAGGGTTTGAAAGCTCTGGAACTCCAGTGAACCACGGGTAGAGCCATTATCCATAAATTGAGATAACTTGGAACAGTGGTAAACCTTCCAAGGAGTGGCTGGCCTACAAAAATTACTCCAAGAGCATGACGACGACGACTCATCCAGGAAGTCATAAAAGAACCCAGAACAACATCTAAAGAACTGCAGTCCTCACTTCTCTCAGGTAAGATCAGTGTTCATGATTCAACAATCAGAAAGAGACTGGGCAAAAATGGCATCCATGGGAGAGTTGCAAGGCCAAAGCCACTACTGACCAAAAATAACACAAAAGCTCATCTCACATTTACCAAAAAACATCTTGATTATCCCCAAGACATATATTCTGTAGACTGATGAGACAAAAATGTAACTTTTTGGAAGGTGTGCGTCCCGTAACATCTGGAATAAAATGAATACAGCTGTTCCTAACAAGAACATCATACCAACAGTCAGGCATGGTGGTGGTAGCGTGATGGTCTGGGGCTGCTTTGCAGCTTCAGGACCTGGACGACTTACCATAATTGATGGAACCATGAAATCACAGTACATTGGAGTTATTTTACTGGGCAAATGATTTTTATTTCTGTCCATCCTATCCTAAGATTTACACAGGCTTGACAGATGGCACAGCATGCTTGGTGACCTGACTCCTCTAATGCAGTTAAAAACACAACTAATCATCTCGTTGTCTGCAGATTGAGACTGGACTGTGAAGGAACAGCAACAGATTGATAGACTCAACCGTCTACTCTCTACTCCCGATAATATCCTTGTCAGTGTCTTTGCATACATCTGTTTGATTCCTAGTGCTACCCCACTCCCAGATTAAGACATTTATTATATTATTAAATGAATTCACAACTGCATTAATGTTGCTTTTACATGTGCCCGGAGTTCAGTTTTATATTCATACCCTATTTTAACCATGTTATTAGACAGTATTTACTTAGTACCGGGCCGAATGATGGGCGACATTGGTCGGTTCAATAGAAACCAACCGGCATTCGGCCCATGTGTACTGCATTCGAACTGACAGAAGCCGGCCATTTGACCAGCTTCTGTCGAAGGGGCATGACCAAAAAAGGTCTGTCGATCAGCTCCTGTTCAGCGTTTGCAGCCAATAGCTGAGAGCACTGACTGGAGTGTTCTTGTGGGGGCCCTCACCCTGTCATAACACAATGGAATAGCAGGTAAGCTCACTGTACTAACATTGCATAGTTAGTACATCAGCTCTGACCTGAGCTATACATTTTTTTTCGCTCAGCCCGCTGGGTTGAACAAAGAAGAAAAACTAGCAGTGTGTACGAGGCTTTACTTCATAGTGGATATCATTGACTATTGCTAGTGTTAATTTGGGGTCTACTGCTATCAAAACTGCATACATGAAATTAAAAACAGGATACTGATTATATAATATCACTGTTTAGTAAAAAAGGTTTGTAGCTTCAGTTGAATTTTAGTGCATATCAATTTAAAGGTTGACTGGTGCATCAGAATTTCAGGAAACACTACAGAGCACTTTAAAAATATTACATTTTAAGAACCTCATCCTGAGAAGGTAACCAAGTATGTAATAGAGATGGACAGCCAGTGCAGAATAGGGCCCAGAAAAAGCATTGTAACAAGGAGTGGGAAGAAGGAGTGAACAGATGGTATGTGTGGTTCTAAAAGATTCTGTATGACGTGTAAGATAGTTTGGGGAAAAGCTGTAGGGATTTACTGCAGAGGAAAATAAATGATAAACTTGACTTTAAATTATACAAAACTTCACCCACAAGTTTAATTTAAGTCATTTGTTTACTTTGCTTAATCATCTTTACTGATAATATACATCATCTTTACTGATACTATACAATTCTGTGAAAAAGTATTTGCCCCCTTTCTGATTTTTTTTTTTTTGTCACAATTAAATTACTCAGATCACCAAACTAATTTCATTACTACCAAAGATAACTCGAGTAAATACAAAATGCAGTTTTGCTGTCCAAACCTACCTGGCTTTATGTGAAAAAGTAATTGCCCCCTAAACCTAATAACTGGTTGTGCCACCCTTGGCGGCAACAACTGCAATAAAGCATTTGCAATAACTGGCAATGAGTCTTTCATATTGCTGTGGAGTAATTTTGGCCCACTCTTCTTTGCAGATTTGTTTTAATTCAGCCGCATTGGAGGGTTTTCCAGCATGAACGGCCTGTGTAAGGTCATGATACAGCATCTCAAGTGGATTTAAGTCTGGGCTATGATTGGCCACTCCAAAACCTAAATTTTGCTTTGTTTGAACCATTTGTAGGTGTACTTGCTGTTGTGTTTCGGATCATTTTCCTGCTGCATAACCCAAGTGCACTTGAGCTTGAGGTCACAAACTGATGGCCGGACATTCTCCTTTTTTCTGGGAGAGGTCAGAATTCATGGTTCCATCAATTATGGTAAGTCGTCCAGGTCATGAAGCTGCAAAGCAGCCCCAGACCATCACGCTACCACCACCATGCCTGACTGTTGGTATAATGTTCTTGTTAGGAACAGCTGTATTCATTTTATTCCAGATGTTACGGGACGCACACCTTCCAAAAAGTTAAATTTTTGTCTCATCAGTCTACAGAATATTTGCCTAAATGTCTTGGGGATAATCAAGATGTTTTTTGGTAAATGTGAGATGAGCTTTTGTGTTCTTTTTGGTCAGTAGTGGCTTTGGCCTTGCAACTCTCCCATGGATGCCATTTTTTCCCAGTCTCTTTCTGATTGTTGAATCATGAACACTGATCTTACCTGAGGGAAGTGAGGACTGCAGTTCTTTAGATGTTGTTCTGGGTTCTTTTATGACTTCCTGGATGAGTCGTCGTCGTCATGCTCTTGGAGTAATTTTTGTAGGCCAGCCAATTTTTGTAGGCCAGCCTTGGAAGGTTTACCACTGTTCCAAGTTATCTCCATTTATGGATAATGGCTCTACCCGTGGTTCACTGGAGTTCCAGAGCTTTCAAACCCTTCCTAGACCGATACATGTTTGTTTCTAATCTGTTCTTGAATTTTTTTAGATTGTGGCATGATGTGTGGCTTTTTGTGATCTGTTAGCATGCTTCACTTTGTCAGGCATCTTCTATTTATGTGATTTCTTGATTCAACAGGTCTGGCAGTAATCAGGCCTGGGTGTGGCAAGTGAAATTTAACTCAGCTTTCCAAAATATTGTGGTTAATCACAGTTCATCCATGAGTCAGCAAGGGCGGGGGCAATTACTTTTTCACATAGGGTCAGGCAGGTTTGAACAGCTATTTTCCATTAATAAATGAAATAATAATTTAAAAACTGCATCTTGGATTTCCTCGGGTTATCTTTGTGTAATATTAAAATTTGTTTGATCTGAATCATTTAAGTGTGAGAAATATGCAAAAAAATTCAAAATCAAGAAGGGGCAAATACTTTTTCACAGCATTATATCTAAAAATACAGTTATATATGGTATGTGGTAATGCATACTAATGTGAATAGGTGTTAACATTCTCAGTTTTAATAGATTTGATATTAATTGGAAAAGGTTCAATACATAGTGAAATTTTCAGTTTCATCTTTTTTTCTTTAACATGAAGCAAAGTACACTTTCTTACATCAAATATTTACTTTTGATTTCACTCATATATAATCCTTCTTGGATAGTGTTCTTTGAAGTTACATAATCTAAGGGAATTATCAATGACAAGCATATGAATCAGAGTCCTTTTCTTTCCAAATAAGGGCACCTAACTTACAACCACCTGATAATATTCTCATCATGTTGGTATTTTAATGCCCTAATATGCCTTCTTAAATCCATCTCTCCACTCATTACCAATGAATTGAAAATGAAAATGAAATTTAATAGAAAAACAAAAACAATAAAAAAAAAAAAAGAACTATGTGCAAAATGCAGTACCTATAGCAGCCAATCAGAATCCATTTGGTAATGGCCTGATTTCACTACAAACTACAAAGTTACACTAGTATAAGAGGACTTCTGCTTGGCAGAATGGGTTGCTGTACATTACACTACACCAGGGGTGCCCAACCAGTGGCCCGGGGGCCACATGTGGCCCGTGGAGCCCTCTGATGTGGCCCGCGACCTCCTGCTCTGGGATGGTGGTTTGACAAGCCTGGGACAAATGTACTCTGCCTGGGACAGCAGCAGCCGGAGAAAACTGAATGGAAGACTGTTATTAAAGGTGTGTTTGTTACTGAAATCAGTGTATATATGGGCATATCTGTTTATCAGTGGTTACTAGGCTTCTGTGAAACTAACCCTGCACCTGTGGGTTACCTGCACTGAGCCATAGACTTCTGTTATAACTGTGGGTTTGGTGCGCTTTCAGAAAGTGCACCATACCATCGGGATATAATAGAAGTCTATGGCAAAGTGCAGCTAACCTGCAGGAAAGCCACAGGTGCACGTGGCGCATCAGTGTGAAAGCAGCCTTAGGACCCAATCGGACCCTCCATTCACCTCTATGTCCATTTACCCCTGCCTACCTTCAAGCCGATACACTAAAAAAAAAAAAAAACAGAAGGGGAACCGTACCCTTCCATCAGATTCAATTGGAGGGCCCATAGAGTAGCATGGGCTGTGTCCATATCCGTTCTGCATATGCAGCATAGATACAGACCTGTCATCTGCCCATTACACTTATTTTGGCCCGCGATCGGTTACCAAGTCGCTTCGATGGCCCTCGCTCTTCAAAAGGTTGGGCACCCCTGCACTACACCTATGTTCCTTTTACGTTTTATTAAAAAAGCCAGCAGCAAACTACATGAATAAGGCAAGTGTATAGTGCACACACCCATAGCAATCATTCTGGACATAAATCTTTTTTGAGTAAAAATAGAGTTTTCCATTGACGCCTTCTTTCTGCAAATGCTAGTTGACTGGCTCTAATGCTCATATACTGGTCTTCATATGTTCTGTTTCACTGACCAGGGACAGTAAACAAAATATTAGAGTATGTATGTGCATACTTGTTCTAAATTAGCGACCTGTGCTACTGAGCCAAAAGCCAGTATAACCATCAGGCAACTAGCATCTTCAGAAAGAGAAGTTAGTAAACAAAATCATCATGTTTCTCTAAAAAAGTTTCCACTATTGCAACCCCCAAGGTCACGCAATTTAGAGTGTGACTTTGGAGTGCGACTTTGCGACTTTAGCCCAACTTTACAGTCTCTGGATCAAAGTTGCATCAAAAGTTGCATCAAAGTAGTGCAGGAACCTTTTCAAAGTCGCTGCAACTTTAAGTCGCATCAATGGAAACGGGTGTCATTGAAATCAATGGGATGTGACTTTTCATGCGACTTTATGTGTCCAAACAGCACAGAAGATTACAGCGCAAACATACAAAAATTACATTTAAATCCTGCAAGGCTATTTAAAACACCTGAGCATATTCAGCAATATAGTCTTATAGCTGCACCATCTTTAATGTAATGCATTTTTAGGGTGTGCCCCCCAAGTCTTTGTTTGTCTACTGTATGGGTCCTGACCAGATCCTTTAGGCTGGAGCACCCCATCCTCCTGCCATTACCTCTAATTAGTGTCCACCTCTGTTATAGGAGGAGTCATCTTAATTCTCCTATAAAGAGGCGTGTATTTCTCCCATGGTTGAGAAGCAGGATCTTTCATTCTATGAATAGTGTAGGACCCACTGATAATGGGGTACTTTGACGGCAGTAGTGGGCTTAAGCTCCATATGACCATATGGTGTGACCAAATCTCCATATTTTTGCTTATTTGCTGAATATGTTCAGGTGTTTTAACCATTTGACGTCCAGCGGTCATCTTTATACTGCGGCAGGTCGGTATGTTCCCGCGAACCATCGTAGCTGTACGTCGGCTCCTTTAAGCGGAATAGTAGGCACTTATGTGCACCGGCTGCACTGTGGGGGTGCCGATGCACGTGGCTGGAGGTCACAATGACATGAGAGGCACGAGAGCCAGAACAGGGACGTATGTGTGTAAACACACAAATCCCCTCTGCAAGGAGAGGAGAGAGAGATTGTGTGTTCCTAATAGCAACGATTTGTCTTCTCCTCTAGTCACTCTCACCCCCCTATAGTTAGAACACACATGAGGGAACACAGTTAAATCCTTGATCGCCCGCTAGTGTTAACCGCTTTCCCTGCCAGTGATTTTTACACAGTAATCAGTGCATTTTTATAGCACTGATTGCTGTATAATTGTCAATGGTCCCAAAAATGTGTCAAAAGTGTCTGATCTGTCCGCCATAATGTCGCAGTCCCAATGATCACCACCATTACTAGTAAAAATAATAATAATAAAAATTTCATAAATCTTTCCCCTATTTTGTAGATGCTATAACTTTTGCGCAAACCAATCAATATATGTTTATTGCGATTTTTTATTACCAAAAATATGTAAAAAAATTGGGGATATTTTTTTAACGCAAAAACTACAAAATATTGTGTTTTTTTTCAACATTTTCACTCTTTTTTTGTTTATAGCGCAAAAAAATAAAAACCGCAGAAGATCAAATACCACCAAAAGAAAGCTCTATTTGTGGGAAGAAAGGACGTCAATTTTTTTTGGGTACAGCGTCGCACGACTGCACAATTGTTAGTTAAGGCGACGCAGTGCCGTATCGCAAAAAATGGCCTGGTCATTGAGCAGCCAAATCTTTTGGGGCTGAAGTGGTTAAATAGCTTTTCAGGATTTAAATGTAATTTTTTGTATGTGTGCGCTGTAATCTTCTGTTCTGTTTGTATGGTCTCATAGCTGCACCATCTTTAATGTAATGCATTTTTAGGGTTTGCCCTCCAAGTCTTTGTTTATGTGTCCAAAGTCGCATGACAAGTCACACTAGTGGAAACTGAGCCTTAAGCAAGTAAAAGCTGATTGGTTGCTTAAGGTCATTGAGTTTGAATGTTGGCTTTACAGTGCTGTTTTGAATATGCCCATAAATATTTGTACTATTACTCTTAAAATCTTTGAAGAAAAACATTTAGAAAAGTAAATGCTTTTTAAACAAATTGCATTTATTTCATAATTGCAAGCTTTTTCCTTGAATACCACTTATTAGAACACAGTATATTGAGCACAGTGCTCTGAAGTGCTATTCTAGGAAATGCTTGCAATGTGCTATCCCTTAGGTCAGAGTAGGAATAGTACAAACATAATTGTGGTGGAAAATCACACAGCAGATCACTGGATACATCCTCTGTATTGAATAATTTGATCTGTTATTTATAATTGGTGTTGTCTTTGTGGAGGTGAATCTGATGTTTATTATTGGAATAGAAAAGCAATGCATATAACCTTGGAGATTGTGGGCAACATATAATATGCAGTTGACCTTTAATGGTCCAGAAGTACGTAACCTTTTTAATGTGTGGGCAATTGTTTGTTACATGTCTGTGCATATTTGTGCTAATAAATATACTATTGCTTTATATCTTACTAGTAACTAGAATTATAAACCCTTTTTAGATTTTGTTTTTTTTAAGGGCTCATGCACACGACAATACAATTCTCTGCTTACAGGTCCATAAATTATATGTATCTGAACACAGGAGTATTGTATTCCATGGGTCCATGCAAGCTGGTTCTCTGTGGCCTGTAGCGTTTAGTTGTATAGACCAAAACCAAGAAATATCTGGGTTCTAGGTCCTGTGTATGGACCATATTTTATGCTGTGTGCATGAAAACATTTGTAATACTTTTATATGTGTACACAGTACAGCATACATGGACACTATTGTCTGCTTCAGTCGATCAAGACTAGCAGTGCCGTGGCCACTGTTTATGCACTAATACTGTTACTTGTTAATGAGACTTTTATGTGTTTCTGGTGAACGCAAAAATGGACATAAGCCTTCAATCCTTCAGAAGCACTCTAGGTCACTCTGCACATGTACCACCGCATGAAGGACCCATTCAGAGCCAACGTGTATTGTGGGTTGTGTGATCAGAGACTATGGCACCTCTGACTACACATTGTTGATATTTACACATCAGTCCTGAGCAGTGGCATTTCCTCTGCATGTATATAAACATTAGCACAAACATAGCATGCATACAGCGTACAGATATAATTTTACACAGGATCTTCCTGGCACCAATATCCTATGTAAGTTAATTTGTTTTCTTTATATCTTCTTATGCCCCGTACACACGGTCGGATTTTCCGACAGGGAAAATGTCCTATCGGACAATGTTGTCGGAAATTCCGACCGTGTGTAGGCTCCATCGGACTTTTTCCGTCGGATTTTAGGACAAAGTTTTATCTCCTGCTCTCAAATTTTCCGACAACAAAGTCCTATCAGACTTTTTCCAATCGTGTGTAGCGAATTCCGACGGACAAAGTGCCACGCATGCTCAGATCACATTACAAGACCAAAGCTATTGGCTAGTAGCCTCTACGTAGTCCCGTCGTAGGCAACAAACGTCACCACGTTCAGAATGATCGGATTTTCTGACAACTTTGTCCGACCGTGTGTATGCAACAGCAGTGTCGGAAAAAATCCGATGGATTTTGTGGTCGGATTTTCCGACCGTGTGTACGGGGCATTAGAGTACACCTTTAACATCTAGATGTAACTTCAGTTTGCCTGGTTTGCTAGCTGTGACAAAGCCGGATATGATGAAACGCGTTGGTGCGTGGCTACGTGGCAACCGGATGGGACGTGAAAACGTCGAGAGGATGAGTGGCGAGTCTACAGAGGCAAACTTAACCAGCATGGAGGTGGTGATATTGCTGGATGACTGCTACTGGACTACCCTTGATATACATTTTAATGCTTGTTACAAGAGGTTTTAACCACTTAAGGACCAAGCCTCTTTCTGAGATTTGATGTTTACAAGTTAAAAACTGTTTTTTTAGCTAGAAAATGACTTGGAACCCCCAAACAGTATACATTTTCTTCTAACACCCTAGAGAATAAAATGGTGGTTGTTGCAATACTTTCTGTCACACCGTATTTGCACAGCGGTCTTACAAGTGCACAAATAAGACAACAGTAAAGTTAGCCCAAATTCCTTTTTATATTGTGAAAGATAATGTTATGCAGAGTAAATTGATACCCAATATGTCATGCTTCAAAATTGCGCCCGCTAGTGGAATGGCGACAAACTTTTACCCTTAAAAGTCTCCATAGGCGACATTTAAAAAATTCTATAGGTTGCATGTTTTAGGTTACAGAGGAGGTCTAGGGCTAGAATAATTGCTCTACTGATCACGACGATACCTCACATGTGGGGTTTGAACACCGTTTTAATATGCGTTCACTTCTGCACGCGAGCTCGTCGGGACGGGGCACGTTTAAAAAATATTTTTTAATTCTTATTTATTTTACCTTTTATTACATTTTTTACACTTTTTTTTTTTAATTGTGTCACTTTTATTCCTATTACAAGGAATGTAAACATCCCTTGTAATAGATAAAAAGCATGACAGGACCTCTTAAATATGAGATCTGGGGTCAAAAATTGCTCAGATCTCATATTTACACTAAAATGCAATAAAAAGAAATTAAAAATGTTGTCATTTAAAAAAAGAAAAAAAAAGTCCCTTTAAGAGCTATGGGCGGAAGTGACGTTTTGACGTCACTTCCACCCTTTCAATGATATGGAGACAGGTGGGGACCATTTTCCCCTCACTCGTCTCCATGTCAGGCCACAGGAAGGATCCAATTGCCTCCAGTGCTGCCGAAGGCTCCGGTAAGTGGCGAAGGGTACCAGATCGCGGCGGGAGTGGGCCCACCGCCGATAAAAGTGATCTCATAGTGAATCTGCTGCAGAGACCACTTTTATCTTAAACCGGACTGCTCACTGAAGAAGAGGATACTGGGCTTATGGCAGCTAGCTGCTGCCATAACAACGATATTCCTCTTCAAATATCCAACGTATAATGACGGTGGGCGGTCCGGAAGTGGTTAAATGTGAGTGGAATTGGTTTTAAAGAAAAAAGATTTGTTGTTCGAAGTAGTACACAATTGGTGGCCCTCTCTCTTTTGTTTCCTGCATATATATGGTGAGATGAGATATATTGATGTAAGGGAAGTGCAAAGGCATTTTGGAAAGGCATCTTTTCAAGTAGAGAGTAACCAACTTTTATATTGATGTCATTGGTTACAGAAGGATTTCTAAACTTCTGAATGTTCCAGTGAGCACTGTTGGGGCCATAATCCGGAAGTGGAAAGAACATAATTTCACCATGAACCAGCCACGACCAGGTGCTCCTCGCAGAGTAGAAAAAAGAATTATCGAAAGAGTTGTCCAAGAGCCAAGGCCCACTTGGGGAGAGCTTCAGAAAGATCTGGGTGGTAATAAATAGTGAGTACTCAGAATGGTCCAGTGTGGTAAGTGGGGTCCCCCAAGGATCTGTCCTGGAACCTATTCTATTTAATTTATTCATAAACGATATAGAGAATGGGATAAATAGCTCGATCTCAATATTTGCGGATGATACAAAGTTAAGCAGGCAATAACTATATTGCAGGGTGTGGAAACCTTACAGGAATACCTAAATAAAATAATGGGTTGAGTAACTACATGGCAAATGAGGTTTAATGTTGAAAAATGTAAAGTAATACATTTGAGTGCTAAAAATATGAATGCAAGTTACTCGCTAGGGGAAGAACATCTGGGGAAATATAGGATAGAATGGGGGGGCTGGTAGATGACAGGCTCAGCAATGGCATGCAATGCCAAGCTGCTGCAAGCAAAGCCAACAGAATATTGACATGGTAAAAAAATGGGATTCACTTCAGAGATAAAACGATAATTCTCCCACTCTACAAGACTCTCATCCAGCTCCATCTTGAGTATGCCATCTTGTTCTGGGCACCAGTCCTCAGGAAGGATGTGCTGGAACTGGAGAGAGTCCAGAGAAGGGCAACAAAGCTAATAAAGGGACTGGATCTCAGTTATGGGGAAAGACTATAAGCATTGCACTTATTCTCTCTGGAGAGGAGATGCTTCAGAGGGGATATGATAGTGATGTAAAAATACCATACTGGTGACCCTAGCCTAAGGAAAAACTTTTTAGTGAAAGGGAATTTAAAAAAACACCCGGCCATTCACTGGAATTGGAAGATAAGTGATTTAACCTTAAACTGCATAGAGGGTTCTTTACTGTCAGAGATGGGCGCCTTAAAGATCACAACATACAGGGATATACAATGTACTATTGACATAAACACATACACCCACGCACACACACACCACAGGTTGAACTGGATGGACTGGTGTCTTTTTTTAACCTTACTAACTTTGTAACCTGTAATTAGTAGGTACAATTGTTTCAAAGAAAACAATAAGTCATGCACTCAACCTCCATGGCCTGTATGCACACTCAACAGACTCCATTACTGAAGAAAAAGCATGTTGAAGCTTGTTTAAAGTTTGCTTCACAACATTTAGACAAGTCTGTGAAATAGACCAAAATGAAACTCTTTGGATGCCATAATACACACCATGTTTAGAGGTAAAATGGCACTGCACATAACCCCAAAAACACCATACCAACAGTGAAGTTTGGAGGTGGGAACAGCATGGTGTGGGGCTGTTTTTCAGCATACGGTATTGGCAAACTTCATGTCATTGAAGGAAGGATGAATTGATAAATATACCAAGTAATTCTTGATAAAATCCTGCTGCCATCTACCAGGATGATGAAAATGAAACAAGGGTGGACATTTCAGAAAGACAATGATCCCAAACACAAAGCGGATTGGTTTCAAAGAAAGAAAATAAAGCTGATAGAATGGCCCAGCCAATAACCTGACTTATATCCAATAGAGAATCTATGAAAATAACTAAAGATCAGAGTTCATAGAAGAGGCCCACGGCACCTTTAAGATTTGAATACTGTTTGTATGGAAGAATGGGCCAAAATCACACCTGAGCAATGCATGCAACTAGTTTCTCCATACATCTTGAAGCTATCATTACCAACAAAGTTGTACTTTATAAATACAGTATATTTACCTAGAAAAATTATGACGTGGTCAGTACTTATTTTACCTGCTGTACACCATGCGATTTTATCTGAAACACCTCTAAATCTGGATATATATATATATATATATTTTATATCAGATATATATATATATATATATATAGAGAATATAAATATATATATATATACAAACATATGCAGCAGGTATATAAAAGGATCACCTCCCTTTAGTATTCACATTCTGTTGCTTTGCAGCCTTAAATTAAGACATGCACATTTCTTGTGTTATCCAGCTGTAGTTACTCACCCAAGTGAAAGATATAACACCAACATGTCAGAGAAAATAAAAAATAAATAAAAAACAGAATCACTGAGTTGGAAAAAGGATCATCCCTTTGTGTCAGTATTTTGTTGAACCAACTTTTTCTTTAATTACGGTCTTTAGTCTGTTGG
This sequence comes from Lithobates sylvaticus, assembly GCA_028564925.1. Taxonomy (NCBI): domain Eukaryota; kingdom Metazoa; phylum Chordata; class Amphibia; order Anura; family Ranidae; genus Lithobates; species Lithobates sylvaticus. The sequence continues at coordinate 311,788,064 of CM053028.1, read as the reverse complement.
GATATGTCCCAACTAACTTTGCACGTCTAGACTTTTCAATATTTGCCCACTCTTCTTTGCAGAACTGCTCAAGTTCAGCTAAATTTGATGCTGACCATTTGTGGACCGCAGTCTTCAAGTCATTCCACAGATTTTTAATGGAGTTTAAAGTGATTGTAAAGTCTTGTTTTTTTTTTTTTAAATAACAAGCATGTTATACTTACCTGCTCTGTTGCAGGGGTTTTGCACAGAGCAGCCTGGATCCTCCTCTCTCTACCCTCTCCCTATTTTTTCCTATTTTTTTTTTTTTACACTAACCCCTTTGTTAAAGTGGTTGTAAACCCAGCTTTTTTTTTTTAAAACCACTTGCAAGACAAAGCCATAATGAACTAGTATGACTAGCATACTAGCTCATTATGCATCACTTAACTTAGATCGGGGCCCCCGAAGCCGCCCTTGTCTCCCCCTCCAGCCGCAACCATCTCTCCACAGATATGCGTGCAGGAGACGTCAAATCCAGCAAGGCCAGATTTGTGAATGGGGATTAACCCTGTGAATGCACCGTTGTCTATGCCGCGCATGCGCCGTAGACAACACTGTAAGCCCGGGTTCAGACTAGTGCGTTGCGTCTTCAAGGCCCTGCGTGACTGCGCAGTGAATCCCCGGCTGTTCTGCGGATTGTACGCGTTTTCGGTGCGAAGTCGCATCGAATTCATTAGTAACCCTTCCTGCCTAATTTGAGTTGCTAATTTTGTGCTGACCAAGCTTTTTGTCTGATTGTGCGGCTGCTTATAAAACCTGGTAGCTCAGTCTACACTTTCTGGTTGTCCAGCAGTCTGTACCTGTGTTGTGTGTGTTTGGTTGCAAGATGTGTGCTGCTCTGCCAATGATCATGCCAACTGTTGTTGCTGCCACAGCAGCAATCTTGCTGGAAGAAGAAAATCGCAGAAGGATGCGGAGAAGAAGAAGATACTGGGTTCATCCCATCATTGTAAATCGAGAAGAAAGAGGCCAGTTCATGATATTGTATGGGCACCTCCGTGGGCATGAAGGGAACTTTTTCAATTTCACCCGCATGTCAATTAGTAGGTGAGTAGTGTTTCTGCCAAACCATACTTAATTTGTAGCCCTAGATGTATAGTGTGTTTTATATTTGCAAGACCCAAGTCCATCCAGTCTAACCTATGTGTGATTATGTTATGTTAAGATTATTGTAACTAATAAGCCTCGTCCCCCCCCCCCCCCCAAAATACCAACTGTAGATTATTTCAGCATGCAACCTTAAGGGCACTAAATTATCCTCACCTTGCACCCCCCTGCTGGTGTAAGCCAGGTCCTATTTCCCTTTTTTGTGTGGATGTTTTACCCCCCAAATACCTTGGCCCAAAATTGCTAGTCACAAGTTGCTTTGTGGGTGGTGGTGCTGCCACGCAGCTTTGTTTAGCATTTTTGGCTCAGACAATTGTTACTTCAAATTAAAATGGCCAGTGGCTTCTTCTTTGTTGAAATGAGGACCCATATGCCTTTTTTTTGTTCCTGTCACTTATTTAGCCATAATTAGATTGGAACTAAGGATGCCTGCCTTGTTACCCTAAATAATGTCCTTAAACACTTACCTTACTTTTTTTACAGTATGCCCCAATGTTTTTCCCACATGTATTTATATATTTATTTTTTTTTACTCAGTTTTGACGAATTGCTGGGCTTAATCTCCCCTCGCTTGCAGCGTCAGAACACGAGCTTCAGACCAAGGATCCAGCCTGCTGAAAGATTATTGATCACATTAAGGTAATTATCCTCACTCATGTCATTTCTCATGCGTTATATTGACCATGTTTTTGTTTTTGCTTATGTTTTTTAACCTGGGTATTTGTTAAAATATGACCACACAAAAAATGTAGGAATAATTATTTATTCACGTATCATAAAATATGATAAAAATATAAACTTTACCCATGTATAAAACATAAATTAACTCTGCAATAACTTAAAATACAAACAATTGACTGTCAAGTAGGCCTCTGCCCTGTTCTATCAAAATGTGTCATGTGGGTCCTTAACCTTGAACAGACCACATCACAGATTCTGATATGTTTTCTGGAAAGGGGCCTCATAGGAGTATTGAGGTGCAGAAGCTGGGTCATCACTGGCAGTGTGGGGAGCAGGCCTAGCCTCCCCATGTTGACCTTGCCCATACATACCCTGAGTTTGGGGGGGGGGGGGCCTAATTGAAGGAAGTGGGGATGGGATGGGATAGGGAAGGTTACTGGGTGGCCCTTCATATCTGGAGATTGGCCTGTCATAACTTGCTGGATATGATGATGGATTATAGGGGTAAGGATGGTGTTGCTGCTCAGGGTAGTGTGGGTATCTTGGGTAGTGATGGGGAGGTCTTGGTTGGGGCACATTTGGGTATTTAAATGCAGCTTCCTCCTGTGGCTGGGAGAAGGAGTGCAGCATTTTTTCTATATTTTTGCGCATTTCATAGTACCACTCTGGGGGTATCTTTTTAATTAGGGGTACAAAACTGAGCGCCAGGATTGTATCGGGACATAAAAATGCATCCACCTTTCCCGTCATGTTTTTTAACATGTCTAAGGCCCCATGCACACAAGAAGCAGATGCAAACTCTGCTGAACGCGTGTTTTAAAAAGCAGAAACCTGCGTTTAAAAACGCGCGTTTTGCTGTGTTTTCATGCCGCGTTTAGACGCGTTTAGACGCGTTTGCCTCTATAAGCATTTGTAAAGATAACATCATATAGACCCTCCCCAAGCTCAGAAAGCATGTATTATTAACTATTTCTGCCATTTTGATCAGAGTGAGCAGCAGAGAGAGCAGTTGTACACTTGCATTTGCCTCTTTCTGTGTTTTTTTTTTTTTTTTTAAATGGATCCCATATTGAATACATGTCAGGAAATGCTTCTGATGTTGCTCTTATTGAGGGAGCAATGTCGTCGCAAATTTGCATGAGAGGTCCAGAATCAGAGCTTGTCGATATTGGACCCATCCGTTGATGGCACAGCGAATGTCCGTTGGATATTTCACAAACATGTATGCATTAGTGAGTATATACGCTCTATGAACTATCTAAACTAATTACGACATTTTAAACCAATTTTTCTAGTATTTTTTTATGGTTTACCATCATATTTCTGAGTTTTCTGGTCCAAAAAATTGGGTTCCTTTAAAAAGGCTTATAAACGCAAACGCGGCTAAACGCAGGTGCCTGCGTTTAGCCGCGTTTAGCCGCGTTTAGCCGCGTTTAGCTGCGTTTTGCGTCTGAAACGTGGAAAAGCAAAGTGTCTGAACGCATTTTTTTGCTTCTGGAAAAACGATTTTTTTGCTTCTGGAAAAACGAGGTTAAACGCAACTGCATAAAAACGGGAAAAAACGAGACTGTGTACATGGACACATAGGATAACATTGCATGCATTCAGGTGCAGTTGAAAAAAGTGTCCAATTTTTTAATTATAAAAAATATTTTTCATTGGTATTAATGGCAGTGGCAGACGCAAACTATAAATTTATTTATGTTGATGTAGGTTCTTATGGCAGCAGCTCAGATTCTAGTGTATTCTCACATTCCTCATTTGGCCGCATTCTGCGTGACAATACACTAGACTTGCCCAATAATTCTGCCCTGCCAGGGACTACAGAGCCTCTCCTCCCACATGTATTTGTGGGAGATGAAGCTTTCGCATTGTCCCAGAACATGCTCAGGCCTTATTCAAGTCGCACTCTGACAACAGAAAAAAGAGTGTTCAATTATAGGCTGACTAGGGCACGCAGAGTAGTAGAATGTACATTTGGAATTCTTTGCAATAAGTGGAGATTCCTGCATACTTTTATTAACCTCAGTATAGATCATGCGATCAGTGCAATTAAAGCTGCCTGTGCCCTGCACAACTATGTGCGTGAAAGAGATGGGTTTCTTTTTGAAGATTCCCTGACCCATAACATGGAGGCAGCATATTGCAATATTCCTAGGGGCACCACTACTGGTACACTTATTAGAGAAGAATTTAAGATTTTTTTTTTGTCACCAGCTGGGGAGGTGCCTTGGCAGATTAATTGTATTGACTAAAAATAGATATGTATTTTTTTGCTGGATGTAAATGCATGATAATATAATGCAAAGTGTGCGGTATGAAAAGTGTTGTATATAATTTTGGCTATGAAAAATAAAACTTTTTTAGATCACATTTCTGGTGTATGTCATATTACTGACCTTAGAAATTATAAGAATATGCCTTTATTTAGGGACTCAACCATCACTAGATAAAGCTGTTATGTGAATAATGTTTACAGCATGTGGCCTGGTACAGATTTGGGGGTGACCACATGCTGTTGGGTAAAATCAAAGAAATTAAATTAATGTCCACCATCTAAAAAATACAGAACAGCATATACAGGTAGTAAAAGGTAATAAAAAAAACTTACATTTGTCAGCCTGAACTTGGGAAGAGCACCTGTTCCACTTTGGCAAGAGGTCTCTGCCAATTTCCTGCCATGCACGTTTTTGGCAACGTTGTCCTTATATTTAGGATGCCGGGTGTCATAAATCATGGGTTTGTCCCTCACAAGTCTGATCAACTCCTCACAATCCACTGCTTCTTTCTCCTTTGATGATGCTTTTCGGCCTCTTTTGGACATGCTGGTTCCATTCCGGTTTTCAAAAGACACAGGGGAGGAACAGGAAGAAGGGGAGGTGTTTGAGTGGCGCGAATTTCTGTTTCAGGACGCAAGCCAGATGCGAATCAGATGCGTGCCCATAGAAGATAATGGGCCTAAATTCGCACCTGATCCGTCCCGCAACGCACCAAGGACGGTTGCGTCTTTTCGACAATTCGCATTGCGCATGCACCGGACATGTGTGAACGTGCCCCATTGAAAACAATGGGTTTTCAAATGTGCAGCGAATTCGCAGTATTTTGCCCCGCTGCGAATTCGCTATAGTCTGAACCCAGGCTAAATGTCATTGCTGCCATGTGTCAGGTCATATTGCTGTTAACTGTTCCCTAAATGATGAACCAATCCAATGTGATAATGCTTATTTAAAAAAAATGTATGTCTTTTTGCACAGGTGGCATGTACTGCATCATGTCAGGGAAGCAAGGAAAAACAAATGTGTATGATTTCAGTTGATGGAAAGCCAGTTACTACTACTACTAAATCCTGCAAAGCTACACCCTAGCACTTTTGGGGTGATTTGTATACATGATGACACATGGGACTTCCAGACTGCTGTTGTTGAGTTTGATACCCCATGGGGCATGGTGACACATTCAGTGGGGGTGGTACCCTCAATACTTCATGAAGCCCTAAGTGGGGAGAGATTTTTTATGGGAAAACTAAAGGAGTCAGGAGGACAGAGCTCCCCCTGCTGAGGAAACACTCCAATGGAGGGGTAGATCCTTTTCCCTTTTCTGTAATGACTGGGGAGCAGGAGGAGATGGGATCCACAGCAGAAATGTATAAATTTATCTGGGGTGTACAGGTATGAGAACTGGAGCAGTTAAAATCAAACTATATGTGTGTAATAAAAAATATTAACATTTTAACTCATACCTAATCAAAACAAAATGGGCTACTCTTCCATTAAAATTTCAGTTATGAAGATAGTGGGGGTTATTTACGAAAGGCAAATCCACTTTGCACTGCAAGTGCACTTGGAAGTGCAGTCACTCAAAATCTAAGGGGTAGATCTGAAATGAGGGGAAGCTCTGCTGATTTTATCATCCAATCATGTGCAAGCTAAAATGCTTTTTTTTTTTTCCTTGCATGTCCCCCTCGGATCTACAGTGGCTTTACTTCCAATTGCACCTGCAGTGCCAAGTGGATTTGCCTTTAGTAAATCACCCCCATTATGTTTTGTTGTGAACAATGATGTTATCATTATCATTCAACATGACTAAATATACAATTATTCCAACAGCAGATTTACATTTTTTTAACTGTCGCCTACTCGATTGTAATGAGAATACTGTTACTGCCTATAATTATCTTGTGAACATTATCACCTATTGCATTTCTAAAATGCTAGGGGTGCTAAAATATCAGGGAACACTTGATGTATTAGTACCATAGTTTGATACAACCATCATTGTCAAATATCACTCAACCTGAATCAAACATTATTTAAGCATTTGCAATGATTATGTCAATTCAATTCTTCCTGGACTTTCATGACATGAAATATAATAGATATAATGAAAGGTATAGACGTCTGACTAAACAAGGGATTAATGGGAACAGAACACTACTGAACAGTCAGTGTTGACATTTCAGTTCTGGGTATACAACAGAAGATGAATAACCCACTTATATCTTGAAACTCTGCCAGAGAGATTACTTCTGCACCCAAATACCCAACTGTCCTCGTAGCTTAAACCATGCAAGATAAAGAAATAATAATAATAAAAAAAAAAAGAACTTTTAATAAAAACTTATAATAAAGCTAAAAACACCTGTAAACATTAAAGAAGCAGTTTTTGCTGCAAAACTCACATTTCATCCAGTGCTGTCCCCCGCAGTAATTTCATTTCTTTCTGCCACTAGATGTCATCATTCTTCAATGTCAAAATTACAGCAAGCACCCTTGTTATCACAGCATTATACAGCAATTACAGCATTTTTAAACCTACTTCCCTGGAGCCCAATAACAATATTATTTGTGAGGCATTCAAGCTTCTTAACTCCTCCAATGAGTATGCAACAATAAAAGAGAGGGAGAGAGAGCACCACTGGCTAACCCTACATTCACACTTATGCACTTTTTTGTGCATTTTAAGTTTTGCAGAAACACACTATAGTTCATTTAACATGGTTTCCTATGGTTCACGTTCACATCTATGCATTTTTCAGCTGGTGCATTTTCGGAAATGGTCGGTGACTTTTTTCCAGCAGCAGATTGCGTTTTGTGTGTAATAGACTTCAAAAGAGTCTTACCAGAAATGCAAGTGTTGCATTTTTGTTGCGTTTTTTAATGCACTTGTGTTTTTTTCCCCTTTTAAAAGCACTGTATACAGCTGGTTGCTAAGGGGCGGCCTGGGAAGCCAGCCATCACATCCATACCAAACGATGGGTCATCATCTGTCAGTGGGCTTCCCTGCTGGTTGCTGAATGTAAAAAAAGAATTGCTGACTAAAATATTTGAGAAAAAAATGCTTGGGGTTCCCCCCAAATCCATACCAGACACTTGTCCAAGCATGCAGGAAAGGGGGCCCCCCCACCCCAAAGCAAGGGTCTCTTCCTTACAACCCTGGGCTGTGGTTGTGGCAGTTTGTGGACGGGCGGCTTATCAAAATCTGGAAGCCCCATTTCAAAAAGTAAGTCCCCAGATCCCGCCACCCATGTGAATGATTATGGGGTACATTGTACCTACTCATTGTGATAAAAAAAAACGATAGTGAGGGGTGCTAATGATACAGTAGTGTTAACACAATTAAAACTGCAGTAGCATAAATTTATATTAGAAACTAGTTAACTACATAAATAATATCAAAGTGCAACATGCTCAATAATAATGTGAATAACAATTGATAATAAAAAAGTCCTTTGTAAAGTCCATAAATTCGTCAGTGATAATTTACAAATGTAACATAAAGTGTAAGTGCAACATCACCATTTGGCAGTGAATCCACAGAAACACACCCATGTGCTTAGTTAGGATTTTCTACTCACCAGACAGATATGACCTCTTTAATTAATTAATTAATTTTAAAAGAAAGAAAAAAAGAAAAATGAATGAACACTGCATGCAAAAACGCAGGAAAACACAGGTGCCTAAAAAAAGCATCATCCACAACCGCATAGATGTGATTCTAGACTAAGCATAGAAAACAAACAAACAAAACAAATAGCATTGGATCCCTCTGGTCGGAAAATTCCCGACCAGACCCTTATCCAAGCATACAGCCTGGGTAGCCAGGAAAGGGGGGAGACAAGAATTCAGCCCCTCTGAAACAAACCCAACCACATGACCTCAACATGGGAGGGTACCTTCCATACATACCTTACTTGGTGGCTGTGGAGGGTCTGCTGGTTGAGGGCTTATCAAAATTTTGAAGCCTCCTTTAAAAATAAGTAGGCTTCCAGATACTGCACCCCATGTCAATTAGTAAAGGGTACATAGTACACAGAAAAAAAGTCTAATTCACAAAAAGTACCACAGAAATAAACAAACCCAATAGTTTCCAGATTGCAATAGAAGTAATAAGCTACACACATGCATAGTATTTCTACAACCTCTAGCAGGCATCATTGGCTAAACCACATTCCCAATTAGCTGTGAATGGTACCCAAAATGGTATTTTTTTTCCATATGAAAATGGAAGAAATATGGCACTCGTTG